>NQII01001597.1:4089-70935 GCA_002778355.1 Clitarchus hookeri
GCATCGCAGCAGAGAGGGATTGGGTAGCCATGGCCAAGTTTAGGGCCATGACTACCGCCCTAGGTGTCTATAGTTAGTTAACCTATAACTGCGAAGAGAAAGGGAAAAACCAGCATAGGTACCATAAAAACCCTTTCGACAGGAAAGAATTAAAAATTATTGCATGCATTAATAGAAAATGCTACAGGAGACAGTTAAGTTATGCTTCACTTAACATAAAAGTATCTTATTTTTGGTTAAATGGAACTATTTCGTATACCTACTTTATTTATTAATTATAGTATTTAATTTATAATTAATACAAATAAAAAAAGGGAGAAAAAAGGTTTGTTGGTAATGCCTAGTAAGTAATAGTTCTCATGCTAAATATTATTAAACTGAGTATGCACAAATATGGTGCGTTGTCCGTTAAGTGTAGTTTTATAATCACCTTTAAGCTTAGTTTTCATGAGACGGAGGAATATCCTGATCGCAGTAAAATAGCAGGGCTTCAAAAAAGTTGGAAGTAACAGTGACTGGACTATAGTACTTATTGCAGCTTACGTAGACATCACTTGTACTGACAGCTGGGGAACATGAAGTGGTACTGCTTTAATGCAGGTATGAGGAGAGCAGTCTGCCTTTTGCACTATATTTTGCAATCAATTTTAATTTTTGCAAATGAGCATTTCTTCCNGGTATGAGGAGAGCAGTCTGCCTTTTGCACTATATTTTGCAATCAATTTTAATTTTTGCAAATGAGCATTTCTTCCACTTTAAAGTATTACTAGCCAACGCCTGTGCAACAACTTTCTGTAATAACAGAACACATGTCAACATATAAATTTAATTTCTTTCAGTCACCGAGTAATTATTTATATTTTTTTGCCATTTGCAGTTTTCTTAACACAGGTGTGTCAAACTCAAACTGGTGTGGACTGTAAAATGTAATTAAGAGAGCAAAAAAATGTATCATTAAAATATAATTATATTTTAAACTTACACAACTGAATGTGGTTTTAAAAAATAATAAATGCAATTAAAAAAAATATGCAAAAATAGGCATTATGCAGTTATGGAGTTAGGAAAGCATAAAGTAGGCTATGTATTAGCTACTACTAAAAGTCTAGCATTTTTTCTTGGCTACCAAATATTCAAAATTTGATTAAATATTTTGACTTGGAAAACTCTCACCATACCTATTTTTTAAATGTTTGTCTGTGAGCTGACATAGGAGGGAGAAGAATTTCAAACATTCATTGAACAGACGGCTTTCTTTCCTGTTGCACACCTATAATCTTAAAATAGCTACACTGCATCTCATTCGCATGTTTAATTTACAAATATGTACTTGGAACCAGGGCCATATTCCACTTGTTACCTATACTAAGTTGGGACCTCTCAGATATGAGCCAGGGGCTCCATGCGGCCTTGAGTTTGAAATGCCTGTCCTAACATATTTGAAGAAAAACCTTTAAAATTTTTTTACTATTATAGTTAATTTCACTTATTGTAAAGCTGCCTGAACTGACTAATCACAATCATAAATGACTGATTGATTATGTCTGATACTGAACTGTTACGAAAAGGATAGGAAATGCCTGGAAAGCTAAATATAGTTTTGATAAATAATAAAGTTGTTCCATTTTATATCCATTGCATTTGTACCATGCAGCTGTAAAAATGTAACTGAAATATTAAACTTCAAGTTATATTTTCTATGTAGTTATACCAAGTAAATAAACACATGGTCACAAACACATGTAGGGTCCTTAATGACTGTGCATGGTAAAGCATCATAGTGGAGTAGTGTAGTGAGGTGGCTGGAATGAAGATGGCGTAAGCCAAACCCTGACTTATTGTACGAGCACCATGTCTTAAGCCGCATGGTTTATAGTCCACTATGACCAGAAACTCCACTGTTAACCTTTATCGCCACAGTCATACAATATTAAATCATAACTTCTTAAAACTCTGTACAGCTGCACATAGAACTGCCAGTCAGTAAAATCAATGCAATGTAGGTTCATTTATTTCACTAATTCACATAGCATGTATGTATTTAACAGTTTTCTGTATGTGTGTACTTTTAATAATGTTCTCAATATTTTGTTGAATTGCTGGATTCTCTTCCAAGTGTACCATTTTATGCACCTGANCTTTTAATAATGTTCTCAATATTTTGTTGAATTGCTGGATTCTCTTCCAAGTGTACCATTTTATGCACCTGAAACCAAATAATTATTGTTGGCATGCAAATTTATTTTAAATACCTGTGGCATCAAATCCTTTTCACTAGATCTTAAACAAAATTTTTAATGAGCAATGTTTTTTAAAGTCCAAATAAAAACTTATTACACTATTGTTATCATTGTGCCTTGCAATTTTTCATCTTCGGGATGATTGTTAGGTGGGTGATTTATAGTTTGCCGCTCTAGGCAGCAGTCAAGTTGTTCAGGGATGACTTTCTGTGAAGAAGTTACACAGATGTTGGCAGTCTGCAAATACTTCAATCGTGTGGAGCCACCAGGATGCAAAAAGATTTTGTATGCAGGAAAAATGCCAACAGATGATACTTATTTACTCACAAAAATACCACAGAAGACAGCCTTCAAGGAAGTATTGAATTAATGTTCAGCATGCTATTGCACCCAAAATAAGGGTCAAAATTGCACCTGAGATGTGAAAAATGTAATTTTTGGAATGCATCTACTTTAAATTAATTTATTTAATTTTCTTTAGGCACAAGCTAAGTACATTATTAAAAAGTTAACACAATACTTTAATAATTAGAAAATTTTACACAGTTTATAAATTGTTTAAGACTGTTGTCAGCTTTTTGCTTAGGAAAACTTATAAGTTATAAAAAACAGTATATAAATATCTTATTTTAGATTTACCTTATGACAATATGCATTATGTACAGGTAACAAGCAGTGTGGATAAGGTAGTACACTATGTGCTGAGTCAGATACTGTACAACATGTTCGAGATCCAAGATGTGGAAATGCAGGAGGTACTGTACGACCTCCCTGACCCTGCCGATGCTGTCAACATCTTGTGGTTACGAGGAAAGGCAATTGGTTTCTACACTGTCAAGCTCAAAGGTTGGCAAAACCTACTAATATCATTATTTATAGATTAATTGAAAGCTAAGTTAAAGGAAAATCATTACCTATAGAAATCCACACTTAAAAATCACAGTGCAAGATTTTCTGCTGTTAACTTTGAATCAAGTAAAACACTAATTTTCACACAAAATACACTCATTGCCACAAAAACTGCTGTGCTAAGAAAATAACATTCACAAGAAACAAAACGTTGGTGATTGGTATACAGCACTGTCAGAGGTAATGTTGATACTGGCTGCAATTCACTACACAGAATAGCCACACAGGGAAGTTAACACTGCTGCAATGCTGGTAACATGAACTATCATAGGACAAAGCTGTTTGCAGTATAATCAGCGAGTGTGTGGAATGAATGTCGGTGAGTAGCTAGTATGCCTTGTGACATATTTCACACCCGTATGAACAACTTGCAGAGTTTGAAACGCTCGACTATGGAAGACAGGACCATTGTGACTGAACTGTGCGACAGTGCTGTGAACAGGGGGAACATTCAGAAGCACGTATGCTGATAAGGCTCTGGATGACTCAGAATGACCACCAGAAGAGAACAATAATTCATCATCCAAAAGACTCCAATTCAGTTAACAATGTCTCTTTCCACCATACATACACACATGCAGCAGTATCACTAGTAAGCCCTGTTTCCACCCACAATATTGTGCAACTTGCAGAAGACAACTTACATTCTCAGTGTCCCTTATGCCATTTTACACTGTGACCTTGTCGATGGAAAATGGCTGCAGTTAGTTGTCTTACTCTGGTCGTATGGACTTCTGAGCTTTAGTGACAAAAAATAGGGTTGCCAACTGTCCCATATTATATGGGATTTCCCGTATCCTGAGGTTGAAAGAATTAGCCCATATGGACATAAGATGGGATGTAATGTATCCTGTATATCAGAATCCTTTGAAAATAAACTGGATATTAATAATCAAAGTGTCAATAATTTACCACCTATGCGATTACAGATACATTGATGCTGCTGCTCTTATTCAATGGCAAAATATTTTGTAAGAATCCAAAATGGATTACTACTATTTTAAGTCGCAAAATTGGCTAATTATTAATTTTATACCTGCAGCTAATATTTTGCTGTTGTATATTTTGACTGATGTACACTACTGAATTTTGCACATTACAAACAGTATCCAAAACTGTTTTGTAATAATCATGCTCCTTGATTATTTTATTGGAACCAGATGTACATCGAGTTGTTTGTCACTTATGGTAAATCTGAAAAAGTTGGCAATTGTATGACAAATCCAGGATTTGTCTGGACAAGAATGATAGTCATACTGACGTATGGAGGGGTACTGGACAGCACATGTGTCTGGGCTTCACTGTTGAGCGACACACTGCTAGAATTGGTGGTGTAATGGTGTTCGGAGCAAATCACCTATGATTCTATGTCTTCACTGGTAGTGATCACGGGATCACTGATGGCATGGCAATATGTTTAGGAGATTCTGCAGTCTCATGTACTTCTCTTCATGGTGCAGTTCTAATGGGAAATTTTTCAACTGTATAATGCCTGTTCACATACAGCACAAGTTTTCCAGGACTGCACCCTTCCTTGGCCAGCCCAGTCTCTTGACACATCACCTACAGAACATACCCAACACTATAACGTAGTAAGGGATGTATGCAGTGTTGAAAATCAAAGTTTGGAATGCATGAATCTAAAAATAAAAGGAAGTTCATGAGGTGGAGCAAAAAAAAAACTTGGAAATGTGTTTCAAGAAATGCCGATCGTAAATCTGTTACAAAATGTGGTTGGTCAAATAGTCCCCCTTCATTAATTGAGTAGGGTTATAGTCACCTTATTTTTGCAGGTAACTTTGGAACACTAGGTGGTAATGGAATATTTGAGGCAAATTATTACTCACCATGGCAAAATGAAGACAAAAGGTCCTCTTGTCCGAACTTGCTCCGGTTAACCATTTTAGAGAAATCGTCACTCAAAATTTTGAAGGTGCGGTGTAGCCCTGTGGAAGTAGGCAACACATCTGCCACCCATGCCATGCTATGTGGATGGAATTAATGGTTAATTCGAGGGAGGACAAACATAGGGAACAAGGAATGGAGTGCAGATAGGGGGAATGCACACAAATGGCAACGGCGGATTAAGTTGGCCTGGACCTGAGCATAAACGTCTGGTCTGGTGCCTACAGAGTCAAATACTGCTGTGATACATGCAATGAGATCTTCCTCACTAGTCATAAGCATCTCATAGATCAGGGATTTGACATGACCCCATAAAAGTAAATCCATTGGAGTCAGGTCTGGAGATTGAGCCGGTCAATGGATGGGTCCATCTCTGCCAATCCAGTGGCCTGCAAATGTGGCATCAAGATGTCGGTGTACGGCAGATGGAAAATGTGGTGGTACTCCGTCATACGGAAATCACATGGTGCGATGAGTGGTAAGTAGTACTTCTTCCAGAAACACCTCCTGCAGGAATGTAAGGTAGTAGGCTCCACTGCGGCAGTCGGGTAGCAAATAAAACCCCAACAAGAGATTGTTGACAACACTAGCCCACATGTAACACACTTGGTTGCACATGGGGCATGTGTGGTGGTGATTAGCATGTGTCCAGATGTGGCTGTTCCTCCCGAGAAACCATCCCTGGTAAAATGGACTTCAGCTGTGAAGAGTACACATGATTGAAAGTTTGGCTGCACATTGTTTTCTTGGATATACCATTCATAAAAAGTAACACGTGGCACATAATCATGTTCACTGAAAACTTGGACCTTCCTTGCATGGTAGGGTTGCATTCAGTTTTCGTGCACAACTTGCAAGATCGTTGAATTGGCAACACCCACAGCATGGTCCACAGCTTGTGCGCTAATAGACGGTTCCTCTCGCACACAGTGAAGCAGGTCCTCATCAAGTGCAGTCAATACCTTGTCTGTGGTGCTCCAGCATTTGGCCTCATCATTATTGTTGAAATTTCATGGTGCAATTTCTGATGGAGCTGTAAAATGTTGCATGGCAGGATTGACGACACACTGGATAGCGCAGCCGGTACTGCTCCACGGTTTGCCTTGCATTTGGTTGGCTGCTTTGTACACGAGGTGCATGTTGGCTAGCTCCGCTTGCATAAAATGTTCCATGCTTCCAAAATCAGCTGCAGGCACATACTGACTTGCCAGCAGCCAAGGCCATCTCCACGCATGCACCAATCACATCCTCATCAGTTTCCTCAGCCACATGCATGGCACTGATGGTAGTAGTGTTGCCTATCCCCACAGGACTACACAGCACCTTCAAAATTTTAAGTGGCGTTTTCTTGAAAACCGTTTTACTGAAGTGAGTTCGGACAAGAGGACTTTCTGTCTTCATTTTGCCATGGTGAGTAATAATTTGCCTTGAATATATCGTTACCGCCTAGTGTTCCAAAGTTACCTGCAAAAATAGTGACTACCCCTACTTAATCAATGATGGGGAACTATTTGACCAATCACATTTTAACAGATTTAGAATCTCAGTTTCTTGAAATACAATTCCAATTTTTGTCACCCCAATTAAAAATACTTTCTGATATTTTTACAGTTATGCATTTCAAACTTTGATTTTCAATACTGATTACCTCCATTAACTTTCACAATACTAGTGTTGGTCAGTGTATATCCCACCTTATTTTCCATAAGGAATTACCTCCTGGAATTTGGCACATGAATTTTGGTCAATGTTGTTGGGGTAGCAGTTTCAACCATAAGTGGATCTGCAGCATCTAGAGCAGCAGTTGCAACATCTATGGGACAGTATTCCACAAGAAAGAATTAAATATCTCCAACCCCATACTGCCACATTATTTATCCATGCTTGGGTTGGCCAAACTACATAATAAGGGTACTTTTCAAATATACCATATTGCCTGAATTAACAGTCCATTCGTCTTTACCTTGCAATCAGTTATTTGTACCATCATTCTGACTGCCTATGTCAAGTTTCATTCCATTTTGATGATCTTGGACATAGCAATTTTTATGGCAATAAGTGTATGTTGCATAAACTGATATTTAAATCAGTGCTAAAGAAGTTAAAAAGTAAATGGTATAGACATTGTAATACAAACACCGACAATACTGAATTTTTTAAAACTATAGTCTTAAGTTATTGAAATTGTGGCCTACAGTGTTCTTACAAATAATAAAATAATATCAAGAACTTAACTAAGTATTTTCCTCTAAATATTGTTGGTAGGTTCTTATTCTGGTATGAATTTGACAATCAATGATACTGTTGGCAGATTCAATCAATGAGGCAACGTCAGAGAGGTATGCTATGGACACGCTAGATACAGCCTACATTCAGCCTTCGCACAGGCGCTGTGGTCATGGGCTGGCCATGATAACAGAGTTTGTAAGCACCCGCATAGGAAAGGATGTAGGATTCAGTACGCCTATATCATCTGCAATGCGACGAGGTGAGGCATCATCTCATGTTTGTTCATATTCTTTAAAAGCTCATGGTGGCTGCAATTTACTATCTTCTCTCTCTTGGCATGAAAGCTGGACTTGCTAATTATTATTTAAAACAAACTTTAATTTTGAGCATAGTCTTTACCTCAAGTTGTTTGGAAACCACTATGATTAAAAAGTCTAGCTGTCATTAGTTTTGTTGAAAGTGTAAATTAAATGCACAGTGGTACATAAGCATTAAAGTAGGTGCCCATTTTTATAAAGAATATTAATAAACAAGATTAAATATTTAGAGTTTTACAAAGTTGTAAAGTTAATAAATTTTTCTGGAAAGTTATTGGTGAATAAATTAATTTACACAAGTTTCACAATTTGTCAGCCNCGCATAGGAAAGGATGTAGGATTCAGTACGCCTATATCATCTGCAATGCGACGAGGTGAGGCATCATCTCATGTTGGTTCATATTCTTTAAAAGCTCATGGTGGCTGCAACTTACTATCTTCTCTCTCTTGGCATGAAAGCTGGACTTGCTAATTATTATTTAAAACAAACTTTCATTTTGAGCACAGTCTTTACCTTAAGTTGTTTGGAAACCACTATGATTAAAAAATCTAGCTGTCATCAGTTTTGTTGAAAGTGTAAATTAAATGCACAGTGGTACATAAGCATTAAAGTAGGTGCCCACATTTATAAAGAATATTAATAAACAAGATTAAATATTTAGAGTTTTACAAAATTGTAAAGTTAATAAATTTTTCTGGAAAGTTATTGGTGAATAAATTAATTTACACAAGTTTCACAATTTGTCAGCCAGGGCTGGGACATAAATACTGTCTTTGACCATTTATGACCTTCTTAAGGTGGTCAGTGCTGGTTTCAACTCATGTCTGGTGCAGCAGGCTGCATTCTGTAAGTGGCTAGCAAGTATATCTACATAAAACTTCGGGACGAGACTACTCTGTCGGCAGGAAAACAAGTCTACAGAGGTGCATTCGTGCTGGGAAGGCCAATGAATTATGTGCTCTTGGGATTGAACCTCAGTGGTGGCAGTTTGTGGCCGACATGTTGCATTCTTTCAGTTATTGCTGCTGTGTTACAAGTTGACAAATGGGGTCAAATGTAGCGGTGCACAATGTCACCAAAGGCCCTCTTCCTTCACTTGCTCATGGGTATCTATTGAAGATGGAATCACACGAGGCAGGCTTGGCATCACTTCATGAGCATGAACACAGCAAAGTGTTCCTCACTTGAACAATGAGATGATTTCAATTGATGCAAATGGTATACACATGGACACACTTGACAAGGATGACAAAAATGTTTCTATACAGCTGTGGATAAATCTTATTGGTATGTTTAACAATTTATGACTGTGTTGCACTAAATTAACATGGAATGGTTGTCTGGAGTTTTGTGGTAGACCAAGGTTTATGTTGAGGGTCTTATAATAAACACAAACATTCAAACAGAATTATATTTCCAGGCATTAATAAAACTGAAATATGAGGGTGTCCTATTAATAAAAATCCAGTGTATCTGTAAGTACACTTATAGTAGAAATCCAATTTTACATACTTGGATTTTACAAGTACAGATGTGTCACGAAGTGATTCTTGAGAACCATAAAAAAATCCCAAAAATTTATATAAAAAAAAATCACAAGGAAACCCAGTTAAAAATACTTTTGTTAAGCTCACAGCGATAAAATATAGAGGTTGCAATGTCGCTGCCATTCATTGCTATGCTGCAATATGAAAAAAAGTGAAATTCTGTTGAAACTTACGTGTGATACACATGACATTACAAAGGTTTTTTGTTATCTCCCATGCCTCTCTACCCTGTATTCCACTCCCCTCAACTTGCTCCAATCCCACGTGTGTAGCAACATATACAGCTAATATGATCACTATTTACACATCCTGCCTTTACTCCTAACAGCAAGCTTTCTTCATATTGTGACATGGCTTACTTGTTATCATTCATCTTTGCTAGTTTGTGGTGTTTAGCTTTTAGATAGGTTTTATGATAATGATATACTCTTATTTGGCTTTTTTTTTTTAAGGATTCAGATTGCATTTGGAACTGGCTGTATTGATTTTGACAGCCTACTTGTGCCATGTTTATTTGATTATGATTTTATTTACATTTTCATTTCTATTTTGTGCTTGTCACTTATTGAAGACCCATTTGCACACAATGTGTGTGTAGTTCTACTAGTGTGTGTGTTGAAAATTTATGAAACAGAAAAAACAGTCTACAGTCCTTGTAAAATCCCTTCTCTTCCTCTGCGTGTATTTATGTGTGCACATCTTTAAAGCAGAATTGTCAAACTTGGTCAAATTTTAAGCCGATGTCACAGAATGCCAAGTAAAGTTTTCCAGTGTGGCGGAAGCATGATTTACTGCCAAGTTACAGGATACTCTATTTAAACTTAATTTCTGGCATAGAGTGGTTATACATAATTTTCTGGGGTATTAGTTTGATACCATTCTTGGTTGAGGGTAGGACGGCAACGTTGAGTTTGTTCTCTTTCAGCACGGACTACTGATGCCTTTCTGGGATTATATTCTGGCACTTGGAAGATGGGGTTGGCATCTATTGATGGCTTTGAGGTGGCTCTGAGCTGCAGTTGCTTCACTCCTCTTTGCACCCCCTCGATTGGAGGAATGCAGGGGTAGGGTAGGTACCGGTGTGATGCAAGAATTGGTGTAGTTGAGTTCCCCCAGTGGAAGATCTGGACTGGGTAGACACTTTACCATCCTCCAAACCTTTGCACCTTGTGGTGAACTGTGGTGGATCATACAGAGGTGGATGAGTAGATTCAGTATCTGTTCTTATCCCGTCTGTGTCAGGATCCCGTGTTAGTCACACTGACCCTCCAATTCCAACACCTGGTGGTTAGTTGTTGTGGCATGTAGGATGGTTGTGGGTAGTTTCAGCAACAATGAACTAACCTGGATATCTAGTGCTGGTTTCCTGGCTCTGTGCATGACCGTCGTGTCTGGAGGACACTCTGGTCCAACTGAAACAGGTAGAGCAGCCACAGTACTGGGCATCATGTTGCGACGATGATCCCTGCAAGGCGCAATCGCCCACCGCAGGAAATGTCTTGTTCTTATCTGAGTGTGTGTCCGGCCCCCTTTCCTCACAAGAATACCCTGAGGACATGGCAGTTAAGGGCATGGGTTGGATTCAGGGTTTCGGGCATGTTGGTGGAAGAACCTGTGATAGACTAGTAAAGGTCTTATCTCCAATAAGATAAAATTTGGGAATAACGAATTACACAGTTTATTAACAATTAAATATCTCCAGTGGTAATCTCTACCCGCCAAGAATCCACATAAATCCCAAGCTCAGAATATATCCCAAAGGTCTGAGTCGTGCATTAAGTGGCATCAGCCACGTTAACTACAGACACTCTTCCTCTCTAGCTATAGAGGAAGCTAAATAAAACCTAGGAATGTTGAGTCGCTGCCCTAGTTGCATAAAAGTGAGCAGAGGGTGCATTGGTTGCTAAACAGCCAGTCAAGTTCTTCCCCAATGGACGGTTGGCTAGTAGCTAAAGCTGCAGTATGTCAGTGCTTGTTTTAATGCTAAGCAGATGTATGTAGACTGAAAATCAACTGAAGATTTGCAGGCCAGAAACTGAATTTATACCAGTGTGGCAGGTGTTACGAGGCACAGGGTTGCACTGGGGTGAAAAAGTTTTCATCCCTACCCCTACTCTACGGTAGCTATGCAAGCTCAATGCGTGTAAGNGAATGGTTGTCTGGAGTTTTGTGGTAGACCAAGGTTTATGTTGAGGGTCTTATAATAAACACAAACATTCAAACAGAATTATATTTCCAGGCATTATTAATATTGAAATATGAGGGTGTCATATTAATAAAAATCTTGTGTATCTGTAAGTACACTTATAGTAAAAACCCAATTTTACATACTTGGATTTTACAAATACAGCTGTTTCACAAAGTAATTCTTGGGAACCATAAAAAAATTCCAAAAACTTTATATATATATATATATATATAATAAAAAAAAGAAGAAATCACAAGGAAACCCAGTTAAAAATACTTTTGTTAAGCTCACTGCGATAAAATATAGAGGTTACAATGTTGCTGCCATTAATTGCTATGCTGCAATACGAAAAAAAGTCAAATTCTGTTGAAACTTACGGCCTGTGCAAGGTAGTCCAGTCCTCATGTGATACACATGACATTACAAAGGTTTTTTTTTTTGTTATCTCCCATGCCACTCTACCCTGTATTCCACTCCCCTCAACTTGCTCCAATCCCATGTGTGTAGCAACATATACAGCTAATATGATCACTATTTACACATCCTGCTTTACTCCTAACAGCATGCTTTCTTCATACTGTGGCATGGCTTACTTGTTATCATTCATCTTTGCTAGTTTGTGGTGTTTAGCTTTTAGATACGTTTTATGATAATTATATACCCTAATTTGCCTTTTTTTTTTTTTTTTTTTAAAGGATTCAGATTGCATTTGGAACTGGCTGTATTGATTTTGTGCCATGTTTATTCGATTATGATTTTATTTATATTTTCGGATTTCTATTTTGTGCTTGTCACTTATTGAAGACCCATTTGCACACAATGTGTGTAGTTCTACTAGTGTGTGTGTTGAAAATTTATGAAACAGAGAAAAACAGTCTACAGTCCTTGTAAAATCCCTTCTCTTCCTCTGAGTGTATTTATGTGTGCACATCTTTAAAGCAGAATTGTCAAACTTGGTCAAATTTTAAGCCGATGTCACAGAATGCCAAGTAAAGTTTTCCAGTGTGGCGGAAGCATGGTTTACTGCCAAGTTACAGGATACTCTATTTAAACTTAATTTCTGGCATAGAGTGGTTATACATAATTTTCTGGGGTATTCGTTTGATACCATTCTTGGTTGAGGGTAGGACGGCAACATTGAGTTTGTTCTCTTTCAGCACGGACTACTGATGCCTTTCTGGGATTATATTCTGGCACTTGGAAGATGGGGTTGGCAACTATTGGTGGCTCTGAGCTGCAGTTGCTTCACTCCTCTTTGCACCCCCTCGATTGGAGGGGTAGGGTAGGTACCGGTGTGATGCAAGAATTGGTGTAGTTGAGTTCCCCCAGTGGAAGACCTGGACTGGGTAGACACTTTACCATCCTCCAAACCTGTGTACTTGGTGGTGAACTGTGGTGGATCATACAGAGGTGGACGAGTAGATTCAGTATCTGTTCTTATCCTGTCTGTGCCAGGATCCCGTGTTAGTCGCACTGAACCTCCAATTCCAACACCTGGTGGTTAGTTGTGGTTGGGGTAGTGTCAGCAACAATGAACTAACCTGGATATTACCTAGTGCTGGCTTCCTGGCTCTGTGCATGACCGTCGTGTCTGGTGGACACTGTGGTCCAACTGAAACAGGTAGAACAGCCACAGTACTAGGCGTCAAGTTGCGACGATAGCCCCTGCTAGGCGCAATCGCCCACCGCAGGAAATGTCTTGTTCTTATTTGAGTGTGTGACCGGCCCCCTTTCCTCACTAAGAATACCCTGTGGACATGGCAGTTAAGGGCATGGGTTGGATTCAGGGTTTCGGGCATGTTGGTGGAAGAACCTGTCATAGACTAGTAAAGGTCCTATCTCCAATAAGATAAAATTTGGGAATAACGAATAACACAGTTTATTAACAATTAAATATCTCCAGTGGTAATTCTACCCGCCAAGAATCCACATAAATCCCAAGCTAAGAATATAGCCCAAAGGTCTGAGCCGTGCATTAAGTGGCATCAGCCACGTTAACTACAGACTCTCTTCCTCTCTAGCCATAGAGGAAGCTAAATAAAACCTAGGTATGTTGAGTCACTGCCCTAGTTGCATAAAAGTGAGCAGAGGGTGCATTGGTTGCTAAACAGCCAGTCAAGTTCATCCCCAATGGATGGTTGGCTAGTAGCTAAAGCTGTAGTATGTCAGTGCTTGTTTTAATGCTAAGCAGATGTATGTAGACTGAAAATCAACTGAAGATTTGCAGGCAAGAAACTGAATTTATACCAGTGTGGCAGGCGTTAAGAGGCACAGGGTTGCACTGGGGTGAAAAAGTTTTCATCCCTACCCCTACTCTACGGTAGCTACGCAAGCTCNAGGCGAGGTGTGACACCAGTGTTTGGGTATGGGATGACATGCATCACATTTATTGTAAAGACAACTAAATATTAAAATTGATGTCGCAGTCGCCTAGTCCTGGAGTGCTATGTTTAAACTTTATTTTTGGCATCCATGTGTGATTTTTTGTAAACTTCTGAGGTATTATTTTATTCTAAACATGTCTGAATATTGAAATAAATTTATTTATTTGAAATAAAATCTCTGATTTTCCTGTGAGAAACA
Source organism: Clitarchus hookeri (assembly GCA_002778355.1). NCBI lineage: Eukaryota > Metazoa > Arthropoda > Insecta > Phasmatodea > Phasmatidae > Clitarchus > Clitarchus hookeri. The sequence goes on from NQII01001597.1 coordinate 18,009, forward strand.
ATTAAGTATTGACTTTTATCACCAAAATTACATGGCACTCAATGTTGAAATTTTTTTTGGTGACAAGGGAAGTTATATCTCTTTGTGGGGTATCATTTAATTTGGGAAACATCTGCCACGAGGACACTACAGAAGGAGAAAATACTATCCAAGGAAGATTTTTGGAAACATTGGAGGATTTAGTTTGGACATTGCTAAACAGGAGGACGTGTTTGTTATGCAATGTGCCTGATGTAAAGGAGCTTCCTGAATGCGAGCCAGTGCAAACTTAGGTCTTGGCAGTTCAAGAGAATAGGAATCAATTGGTGAGATTGTTAAAAACATTTTCTTCTTTTTCAAAGCTCAAGCGAGTAACTGGATGGGTGTTCAGAGCCAAGAATGCATTCAAAAGGCAACTTCACTGCAATCGTAAAGTTTTGAGCTGTGAGGAAATACAGTCAAAAGTTGTGTTTTGGATCAAGGCTGTACAAGTGCACTTTTCAGAGGACCTTAAACTTCTCAAGCACAATGAATGTACTGCTAGCCTGCGGAGTTTGCGTCCATTCCTTGAACCCCATGGAGTTATCAGGGTGGGTGGCCAACTGCAAAATATATTTCAGTACTTACTGTCAATTACTATCATGTCACTTAACTTCATGCTGGTCCTCCATCTACCCATTCCCTCATCCAGAGGTAGTTTTGGATAATAAGTGCAACATGTCTGATTTGGCAGAGTATACACCATTGCATTCCGTGTTTTAAGTTGACAGCCAAGCCTCCTGCACCACTTATGGAAAATTTGCTTGTGGTTTGGTTCCCACCACTTCGGCCATTTCTGAAGATTGGTGTGGACTTTGCAGGCCCTTTTTCTTCGAAGCCCACTAAAGCATGCAAGGCCCCAGTCAACAAGAGCTACCTGTGTCTTTTTGTGTGCACGTCAAACAAGGCAGTACATTTGGAGCTTGTGGCATTGTGTTCAGATGCCTTTCTAGCTGCTTTGTATAAATTTGTATCTTTGAGAGGAACACCCTTCAATATTTTTTCTGACCAAAGCACAAACTTTATTGGTGGTAACAGACACCTCAGGGAAGTGCACAGAGCCAGCCTGGCAGACACCTTAATAACACATTTGATATGAATATTGTGTGGCATTTCAATCCACCAGCTGGCCCTCAGTTTGGCAGTCTGTGGGAGGCAGCAGTAAAGTCTATCAAACTGCACATGAAGCGCATTGTTGGAGAGGAAATACTTGCTTTTAAGGAACTAGCTACACTTTTTGCAGAGATCTCTACTGTTCTAAACTCAAGATCATTGTGCCCTCCCTCTAATAATCCTTCAGAATTTGATGCTCTCACCCAAGGGCACTTTTTGATTGGCGCTCCTCTCGTTGGCCTACCAGAGCAAGATTTGTCACATCTGGTTGAGAATTGTCTAGATTGGTGGCAGTTAATTATAAATCTAAAGTAATCCATTTGGAGATGCTGGAACTGCGAATATCTTCACACATTAAATTAGACACTTAAATGGATGCTTTAGTGTTGTTAAAGGATCCGAACTTACGACCTTTAAAATGGAAACTTGTTGCAGTTTGGCTCTTTCAACAGCACCAGCTGGTTCACTTGAATATAGAGCTGAGGTCCTCCACTTGTTTCTCTGCTAGAGTGTGTGTAGATACTCAACACTCCACTGCTTCCACACCCTCTGCTGGAACTGAGTGATAAGTTCCCACCTGTCAAGACAGTTCTGAGGAAGATCTGACAAGTCATGATCTGGCAGAACTACCAATGCATCACCCGCTAGGAAATGCTCTTGAGTGAGAACATCATACTCTCGAGGATCCCCAGACAAGGCACATAGTGGTCGAGAGTTCAGCAATGCAAACAAGGTTCCCAGCTCTTCGAAGGTAAGCAGCTGTGTGCCCACCACACGTTTCAGGTGCTGTTTTACACTTTTAAATACCGCCTCCCAGAGACCACCAAAGTCGGGACTGGCAGGGGGACTGAACCGCCACTTTTTCCCTGTCCGACTGGCCTCATTGACAATTTGTTGCTGGCTTTCTCCACAGAAGAGGCTTTTGTACATGTCCATCAGGTAGTTTCTGGCACCCACCAATTTTGTTCCATTGTCTGAGGATATCTCCGATGGAAACCCTCAAATGGATACAAAATGCTTCAGTGCAGCAAGGAATGCTGCTGCAGACAGGTCGGACATGAGCTCCAGGTGCATGGCCTTAGTCACCATGCAGATAAACAAGCACAGATAAACTTTNAGGTCGGACATGAGCTCCAGGTGCATGGCCTTAGTCACCATGCAGATAAACAAGCACAGATAAACTTTCTGGGTGGTCTTCCTTCTTGCTCTAACTGGAGTAGCAAGGAATGGGCCCCCAAAATCAATTCCAACATTGCAAAACGCTCTACCCTGGGTGAATTGCGAGGCAGGGAGTGTACTTATCAGTGGGGCTGATGAAGCAGCACTCACTTTAAAACATGTGACACAGTTGTGAAGGAACTTACGAATCAAAGTGCGAGCCGAAATTATCCAATATTCTTGACGTGTCACATACACTATGGTCGAAGGACCTGTATGCTGGTTGGTCATATGACAATGCATTACGATCAACTCGGACAGTCTGCTGTGCTTCGGAAGTAGGATTGGGATGCTTATTTTCTTCAGTCACTGGTGCATTGTGCAGCCTGCTGCACACCCTGACAACACCCTTCGAGTCCAAGAAAGACACAAGGCTTTTAATGGGTTTAGAACATGGTTCTTTCTTCATTTTCCAAGGCTCTAATCTCTTCCCTGAAGCAATGTGCCTGCACAGTCTTGACACAGTAATTACAGGCATTGTACAACTCCTCTGTTGTCTACAACCTGCCAGTGGAATGGGGCAACCTTTTAAAAATGGTTTTCGCTTGCAAGACCCATGCCATGACTCTCTGAAGTCCAGAAAAGGAAGATGATTTCTGCACNGACACCAGTGTTTGGGTATGGGATGACATGCATCACATTTATTCTAAAGACAACTAAATATTAAAATTGACTTTGCAGTAGCCTAGTCATGGAGTGCTACGTTTAAACTTTATTTTTGGCATCCATGTGTGATTTTTTGTAAACTTCTGAGGTATTATTTTATTCCAAACATGTCTGAATATTGAAATAAATTTATTTATTTGAAATAAAATCTCTGATTTTTCTGTGAGAAACAATTAAGTATTGACTTTTATCACCAAAATTACATGGCACTCAATGTTGAAATTTTTTTTGGTGACAAGGGAAGTTATATCTCTTTGTGGGGTATCATTTAATTTGGGAAACATCTGCCACGAGGACACTACAGAAGGAGAAGATACTATCCAAGGAAGATTTTTGGAAACATTGGAGGATTTAGTTTGGACATTGCTAAACAGGATGACGTGTTTGTTATGCAATGTGCCTGATGTAAAGGAGCTTCCTGAATGCGAGCCAGTGCAAACTCAGGTCTTGGCAGTTCAAGAGAATAGGAATCAATTGGTGAGATTGTTAAAAACATTTTCTTCCTTTTCAAAGCCCAAGCGAGTAACTGGATGGGTGTTCAGAGCCAAGAATGCATTCAAAAGGCAACTTCACTGCAATCGTAAAGTTTTGAGCTGTGAGGAAATACAGTCAAAAGTTGTGTTTTGGATCAAGGCTGTACAAGTGCACTTTTCAGAGGACCTTAAACTTCTCAAGCACAATGAATGTACTGCTAGCCTGCGGAGTTTGCGTCCATTCCTTGAACCCCATGGAGTTATCAGGGTGGGTGGCCAACTGCAAAATATATTTCAGTACTTGCCAATTACTACCATGTCATTTAACTTCATGCTGGTCCTCCATCTACCCATTCCCTCATCCAGAGGTAGTTTTGGATAATAAGTGCAACATGTCTGATTTGACAGAGTATACACCATTGCATTCTCTGTGTTTTAAGTTGACAGCCAAGCCTCCTGCACCACTTAAGGAAAATTTGCCTGTGGTTTGGTTCCCACCAATTCTGCCATTTCTGAAGATTGGTGTGGACTTTGCAGGCCCTTTTTCTTCAAAGCCCACTAAAGTATGCAAGGCCCCAGTCAACAAGAGCTACCCGTGTCTTTTTGTGTGCACGTCAAACAAGGCAGTACATTTGGAGCTTGTGGCATTGTGTGCAGATGCCTTTCTAGCTGCCTTTATTGGTGGTAACAGACACCTCAGGGAAGTGCTCAAAGCACTCTTCACAGAGCCAGCCTGGCAGACACCTTAATAACACATTTGACGTGAATATTGTGTTGCATTTCAATCCACCAGATGGCCCTCAGTTTGGCGGTCTGTGGGAGGCAGCAGTAAAGTCTATCAAACTGCACATGAAGCGCATTGTTGGAGAGCAAATACTTGCTTTTAAGGAACTAGCTGCACTTTTTGCAGAGATTTCTGCTGTTCTAAACTCAAGATCATTGTGCCCTCCCTCTAATAATCCTTCAGAATTTGATGCTCTCAACCAAGGGCACTTTTTGATTGGCGCTCCTCTCGTTGTCCTAGAGCAAGATTTGTCACATCTGGTTGAGAATTGTCTAGATTGGTGGCAGTTAATTACAAAACTAAAGCAATCCATTTGGAGATGCTGGAACTGCGAATATCTTCACACATTAAATTAGACACTTAAATGGAATGTAGCAATTTGGAAAAGGATGCTTTAGTGTTGTTAAAGGATCCGAACTTACGACCTTTAAAATGGAAACTTGTTACAGTTTGGCTCTTTCAACAGCACCAGCTGGTTCACTTGAATGTAGGGCTGAGATGAGGTCCTCCACTTGTTTCTCTGCTGGAGTATGTGTAGATACTCAACACTCCACTGCTTCCACACCCTCTGCTGGAACTGAGTGATAAGTTCCCACCTGTCAAGACANGTGTAGATACTCAACACTCCACTGCTTCCACACCCTCTGCTGGAACTGAGTGATAAGTTCCCACCTGTCAAGACATTTCTGAGGAAGATCTGACAAGTCGTGATCTGGCAGAGCTACCAATGCATCACCCACTAGGAAATGCTCTGGAGTGAGAACATCATACTCTCGAGGATCCCCAGACAAGGCACATAGTGGTCGAGAGTTCAGCAATGCAAACAAGGTTCCCAGCTCTTCGAAGGTAAGCAGTTGTGTGCCCACCACACGTTTCAGGTGCAGAGACCACCAAAGTTGGGACTGGCAGGGGGACTGAACCGCCACTTTTTCCCTGTCTGACTGGCCTCATTGACAATTTGTTGCTGGCTTTCTCCACAGAAGAGGCTTTTGTACACGTCATTCAGGTAGTTTCTGGCACCCACCAATTTTGTTCCATTGTCTGAGGATATCTCCGATGGAAACCCTCGAATGGATACAAAATGCTTCAGTGCAGCAAGGAATGCTACTGCAGACAGGTCGGACATGAGCTCCAGGTGCATGGCCTTAGTCACCATGCAGATAAACAAGCACAGATAAACTTTNAGGTCGGACATGAGCTCCAGGTGCATGGCCTTAGTCACCATGCAGATAAACAAGCACAGATAAACTTTCTGGGTGATCTTCCTTCTTGCTCTAACTGGAGTAGCAAGAAATGGGCCCCCAAAGTCAATTCCAACATTGCAAAATGCTCTACCCTGGGTGAATTGCGAGGCAGGGAGTGTACCTATCAGTGGGGCTGATGAAGCAGCACTCACTTTAAAACATGTGACACAGTTGTGAAGGAACTTACGAATCCAAGTGCGAGCCAAAATTATCCAATATTCTCGACGTGTCACATACACTATGGTAAAAGCCCTGTATGCTGGTTGGTCATGTGACAATGCATTACGATCAACTCGGACAGTCTGCTTTGCTTCGGAAGTAGGATTGGGATGCTTATTTTCTTCAGTCACTGGTGCATTGTGCAGCCTGCTGCGCACCCTGACAACACCCTTCGAGTCCAAGAAAGACACAAGGCTTTTAATGGGTTTAGAACATGGTTCTTTCTTCGTTTTCCAAAGCTCTAATCTCTTCCGTGAAGCAATATGCCTGCAGTCTTGACATAGTAATTACAGGCATTGTACAACTCCTCTGTTGTCTGCAACCTGCCAGTGGAATGGGGCAACTTTTTAAAAATGGTTTTCGCTTGCAAGACCCATGCCATGACTCTCTGAAGTCCAGAAAAGGAAGATGATTTCTGCACAAGCCGAGAGGATCATCAGATTTCTGTACCTGACTGGCGTTTGCCACCAAGACATTGGACATCACTGGTTTAACTTCAGGAAGAGGTACTTTCTCGCAAGAATGCTGCACAGGTCAACTCTCGTGAGGATGAAACAGCCAACGTGGCCCTGAAAACCATATTGTGTTCACCAAGTGGTCTCGAAGACAGCCGTGTGAAGCAATNGAAACAGCCAACGTGGCCCTGAAAACCATATTGTGTTCACCAAGTGGTCTCGAAGACAGCCATGTGAAGCAATATCAGCAGGGTTATGTTCCAATGGAAAATGCCTCCAGAAACTAGGTGGTACAATGGACTGGATCTCTGCAACTCTGTGGTGACAATCGTAACCAGGCCAGGACTACTGTGGNATATCAGCAGGGTTATGTTCCAATGGAAAATGCCTCCAGAAACTAGGTGGTACAATGGACTGGATCTCTGCAACTCGGTTGGCAACGAAGGTTTTTAAACTGTGTGGTGACAATTGTAACCAGGCCAGGACTACACTCGAGTCTGTCCAGGTATGCAATGCAAGGACAACAACTTTTGAATCGTACAGTCTCACCACCCATTGCCAAAGTTTGCATAACAAAACTGCTGCACACAGCTCTAACCTTGGAACTGACAGAGTCTTAAGTGGCACAACCCTGGACTTGGCGACAAGCAGGTGAACTTCAGCGGCACCACCAGTTGTGACACGGCAAGCATAAATGACTGCAGCGTATGCCTTTTCACTGGCATCGCAAAAACCATGAAATTGCATGTCACGTTCTTGGAATGGAACGATTCTGCTCACATTAACCTCGGACAAAGATTGCAAAGAGTCCTTAAAATGTATCCATACTCTCAATATGTCTTCCCCAATTGGCTCATAGGCCTTGAGTCAACAAGGTCTGTAACATGTTACTGGATGTGACCACAGGTGCTACCCATCCACATGGGTCATAAAGATTAGCAACAGTTGAGAGTATACCACACTTCGTTACTGGCAAATCAGGGGCATTCACTTTGTATGAAAAGTGGTCCTGTACTTGGTCCATCGCAGACCCAACACTTTCACTGAATTAGAGCAACCAAACATACGAGATGAGTTCTCACTTTCATGTCGATAGTAATCAAAGAGCTCTTCATGGTTGGAGCACCACTTGTGTAGTTTGAACCCTCCTGCTGCCAACTGAGCATCTGTAACAGTTGCAGCTCCTGTAACTTTATCGTCTGAAGCTCCACCCCTGGTGGGCCAACCAGTCACCCTATCTGGGGTCGGTTACACTTCTTCCAACTGTCTCAGCACCTCCCCAGGCTGCCACCCAGGAGGGGAAGTCAGCATGCCACAGCGAAGGGGGAATGTTTGTCACTCTTCACCATCCCAGCTGAGACCTGAGACAGCGACCTTTGTGCCACAGTACACAGCTGGTAATCCCCAGCCAGCCGCCTAGCTATACTACGTGCCTCTACAGAGGTGCCAGGCACCATGACGGGCTTGCTATGATGATGTTGAGGCAAGACCCGGGCGCTACAGGGAGATGCCGTGGCACCTGCCATCATCTTTCCGCTGACCAGCAGCCCCGGCCATTCTAGTTGTTGCCGCAATTCCTGCTGATGCAGTTCCAGAGACAGCAGCCCAGGCTGTTCCTGCCACAGCAGTTCCAGTTGCAGCCATCAACCCAGCTGGCCCAGCAGCAGCTCAAACACTCTGTGCACCGGAGTAACCTTGTTACTCCTGGTGCCTGCTTAGAGCTATGGATTCTAGGTAAGGAGTCAGACCATGCTCCTCACCCACCAAGAGTCCACATTGTCAACAGCGCTAAGTGCAAAAATGTGTACATAGCAGTTAGCAGTCCTCACTGAGCTCATTATAGTGCATTCCCCTAGCTTAGAATAAGTAGCGAGTGCTATGCGTGTTTTACCCCCTGTGAAAACCCAAAAGCAAAGCATTCCCTTAATCAGCAAGTCTGTGTGACGCAGCTTCTCTGCTAATGTGTTTGCCATTTTTCAGCCTATGTCATAAATAATCCTTTTCTAATGCAACTACTCTACTAACGTATGTTTGCCAGTTTCAGGCCTACGCACCACATAATCACATGGCTTCACCATGAGAAATGTTTTTCTTTAGCATGCTCATACCTGCTACTTGTATATATTTCTGAATCCATGTTGCATTGTGTTGAGTCTGTTTTTTTTTTTCAGGCCCACGGGCTACTTAAGCCAAAATGTCTTTGCATGAAATAGCAGTGTGTTTTCCTTGAGGCCTATGAGTTACAAACAAGCCTGTTAACAGAGCAGGGTATCCAATCACTATCCAAATAAAAATTCCTGGGTAATTCCACATTTTCCAGATATATACTCTCAGTTTCCCAGACTTGTTTCCTTCATGTTCTTTACATAACTTCAATGCATTTCTTGAGGTATAAAATGCTTCGAACAGTACAACTGTAATGTAATTTATCATCACCANCTTGGAACTGACAGAGTCTTAAGTGGCACAACCCTGGACTTGGCGACAAGCAGGTGAACTTCAGCGGCACCACCAGCTGTGACACGACAAGCATAAATGACTGCAGCGTATGCCTTCTCACCGGCATTGCAAAAACCATGAAATTGCATGTCACGTTCTTGGAATGGAACGAATCTGCTCACATTAACCTCAGACAAAGATTGCAAAGAGTCCTTAAAATGTATCCACACTCTCAATATGTCTTCCCCAATTGGCTCATAGGCCTTGAGTCAACAAGGTCTGTAACATGTAACTGGATGTGACCACAGGTGCTACCCATCCACATGGGTCATAAAGATTAGCAACAGTTGAGAGTATACCAGACTTCGTTACTGGCAAGTCAGGGGCATTCACTTTGTATGAAAAGTGGTCCTGTACTTGGTCCCATTGTAGACCCAACACTTTCACTGAATTAGAGCAACCAAACATACGAGATGAGTTCTCACTTTCATGTCGATAGTAATCAAAGAGCTCTTCATGGTTGGAGCACCACTTGTGTAGTTTGAACCCTCCTGCTGCCAAGATTCCAATGAGCTGAGTCTTTAGCAGCTGAGCGTCTGTAACAGTTGCAGCTCCTGTAACTTTATCGTCTGAAGCTCCACCCCTGGTGGGCCAACCAGTAGCAGAAGATAGGGTGACTTCACCCTATCTGGGGTCGGTTACACTTCTTCCAACTGTCTCAGCACCTCCCCAGGCTGCCACCCAGGAGGGGAAGTCAGCATGCCACAGCGAAGAGGGAATGTTTGTCACTCTTCACCATCACAGCTGAGACCTGAGACAGCGACCTTTGTGCCACAGTACACAGCTGGTAATCCCCAGCCAGCCGCCTAGCTATACTACGTGCCTCTACAGAGGTGCCAGGCACCATGACGGGCTTGCCATGATGATGTTGAGGCAAGACCCGGGCGCTACAGGGAGATGCCGTGGCACCTGCCATCATCTTTCCGCTGACCTGCAGCCCAGGCCATTCTAGTTGTAGCCGCAATTCCTGCTGATGCAGTTCCAGAGACAGCAGCCCAGGCTGTTCCTGCTACAGCAGTTCCAGTTGCAGCCATCAACCCAGCAGCAGCTCAAACACTCTGTGCACCGGAGTAACCTTGTTACTTCTGGTGCCTGCTTAGAGCTATGGATTCTAGGTAAGGAGTCAGACCATGCTCCTCATCCACCAAGAGCCCACATCGTCAACAGCGCTCAGTGCAAAAATGTGTAAATAGCAGTTAGTAGTCCTCACTGAGCTCATTATAGTGCATTCCCCTAGCTCAGAATAAGTAGCGAGTGCTAGGTGTGTTTTACCCCCTGTGAAAACCCAAAAGCAAAGCATTCCCTTAATCAGCAAGTCAGTGTGATCACAGTGGAAGAAGGCAAAGCCAATGAGCTAGGCAAGGTTAGCTGCCTGTTGAGAGATCACAAGAGATGATGTCGCTGCTAGCTATGGTTCTAGTTGAGAATGCGCGTACATGGTTGCTTGCTGCAGCTTGTTTCACTTTTGTAGCATTAACTGTTTATTTTAAAACGTAGCTTCTCTGCTAATGTGTTTGCCATTTTTCAGCCTATGTCATAAACAAGCCTTTTCTAATGCAACTACTCTACTAATGTATGTTTGCCAGTTCCAGGCTTACGCACCACATAATCACATGGCTTCACCATGAGAAATGTTTTTCTTTAGCATGCTCATACCTGCTACTTGTATATATTTCTGAATCCATGTTGCATTGTGTTGAGTCTGTTTTCTTTCATGCCCACGGGCTACCTAAGCCAAAATGTCTTTGCATGAAATAGCATTGTGTTTTCCTTGAGACCTATGAGCTACAAACAAGCCAGTTAACAGAGCAGGGTATCCAATCACTATCCAAATAAAAATTCTTGGGTAATTCCACATTTTCCAGATAAATACTCTCAGTTTCTCAGACTTGTTTTCTTCATGTTATTTACATAACTTCAATGCATTTCTTGAGGTATAAAATGCTTCGAACAGTACAACTGTAATGTAATTTATCATCACAAACTATACAAATTAAGTAATCAAGTATTTTCACAATTACATTCACTGCTCTGAATATTCCCCTTGTAGAAAAAAAAAAAAAAAAAAACCAACAAACCAACAACAACACGATTAATAACATCCAACATAATTATGTACACCATTAATGAAATTTAATAAAATAATGTTAATTTGGATAACTGTTAAATGTTGCTGAATGTGTCCTAATACAACAGTACAGCTTCACTGCAGAATTCCACAGTTTTTTCTAAGACTTGCAAGCTCATCATCAATTTTAGTAGCTTCTGTATGAGCCTATTTCCAATTTTACATCTTTTGGCTTCTAGTTCCTTCACAGTTAAAGCATTTTGTTTACAACGATGAGCTTCTTCCATTTAAGCTGACATTGTCTTTCTGCATTCTTGTTGGGCTTCTGTGAAGTGTGAATGTGTATTGCGAGCCGCATGGAGAATAAACTGTACTGGACACTGCTTGTACGCCACCTACACCAGGCACAGAACTTCTTGGCCGGTTGTGCACTGTTGCCTAGTTCGCAGTGTTACGGTGGCCACGAGTCGAGCAAAATATTTCTCAGATGCACTCAAAATACAATAAAATATTATATTAAAATTCATTCATNGGTGGCCACGAGTCGAGCAAAATATTTCTCAGATGCACTCAAAATACAATAAAATATTATATTAAAATTCATTCATTTTTGCAAGTGTCTCATAAGTAGGTGAAAATCCTAAGTCTGTATCTTTATACCTTTGTGTGTTACCATCACAGCTGGCATAAACTCGCAACTATTTTTCAGAATAAAGGATATTATTTGTTCTTCCCCTGACAGGAAACCTTATTTCGTAGGTATATCTAAACATGCCTGTCTTGCTTTGAAGGCAGGCGATGATGCAGTCCGACTCATGCTTAATCAACACTAATGTGTAGCACAGCTGCAACATTCAGTCAAGTGTTGGCGTCTGCTCTTTGCTGTAGCCCCAGTACTGCAATGGTCTTTGAACTTTCATCATTGTTTTTCAGATGCTTGTATGTAAAATTTTCTTTGAAATTATGGCATTAATTCAACTATGTGCTAGCACCAGTAGTTACAAGAAGGAAGTGTCTCTTTACGTATTAAATTGTATTTTATAGTACTGCATTCAAATTTCATGATATGTATTATGACGAGAGNGGAAGTGTCTCTTTACGTATTAAATTGTATTTTATAGTACTGCATTCAAATTTCATGATATGTATTATGACGAGAGACACACTTGATACATGTGGTGGCAACAGGGCTTGGCAACAGGGCTTGTTAATGCTTGCTGATAACTGAGCGGCCAAGAAGTTCTGTGCTGTGATGGCCTTAGGGGCAAAAGTGCGTCAGCATCTACTATGTCTTTAGTTCGTGTTGGGTTTGGGGGACAGCTTGACATGCCATGGGTGACGTCCTNGGAAGTGTCTCTTTACGTATTGAATTGTATTTTATAGTACTGCATTCAAATTTCATGATATGTATTATGACGAGACACACACTTGATACATGTGGTGGCAACAGGGCTTGGCAACAGGGCTTGTTAATGCTTGCTGATAGGCTGATAACTGAGCGGCCAAGAAGTTCTGTGCTGTGATGGCCTTAGGGGCAAAAGTGCGTCAGCATCTACTATGTCTTTAGTTCGTGTTGGGTTTGGGGGACAGCTTGACATGCCATGGGTGACGTCCTGTTTCCTTTATAGCCCTCGCCACAGTTTCACCCTCCAAAGGTATGAACATTATGCTGCTACACACCACGAGGGTGAGTGTTGCAGTGTGTTAGCCACCAGTGTTCCCCGCGCCTGTGCAGTTGCACTCTGCACCCTACTTACTGTGTCTTCTCATTGCCCCTCCACAGCCCATGCCAGTGGCTACACCACAAAACCTTGGCCATGCAGAGGGGAGGAGTATCTCAGTCTCTCTTGCGCTCATTCTCTCCACTCTGTAACCCCCTCGCTTGATGTCGGTCCGACCATTTAAAAAGATCTCTGAGCCACCGCCTCAGGACAATTCTCTGCTACAGTCTGTCTGGCCGGTTTTCAAGCCACGCCACAACTCTACTGATAGCCAGTTCACATTTAACTAGTCCACATAACGTCAGTTTTCTTACTGTCTTAACAGCCAGTCTCCTGGCCTGCCATAGTTTTCTGTCAGACAGTGTTAAAAGTTACGCAACTGCATCCAGTGCCATGCATTGGCAGCTTCTGTGCCAGCATCACACAGCAAATTGCAGGGGACGCACTCACCCATATAACCCCGAGAATATTAGGATGTTACACACCTGACAACCTAAGTTTCTACTCTTCAGGCAAATCCCTTGAGTACAGGCTGGAGTGTACCTTGTGAGTGTTTTCGGACAATAAACATGCACACACAACCAGTGTCTCACTTTTCTTCCTTCAGACCCTGTATTTCTACACCTTATTCACAGTCCACCTATTTTCCCACGAAATCCGCTACTACTGTTTGAGGGAGACACGACCATACACCCCTTGGCCAAATTGGGTAATTTGCACTCTGCTTCAAAGGTGAGTATGACATAATGTGCCTATCCTGCATTGTCAGTTGCCACCATGAATGGAGTGTGAGGGTTCCAGTCTCATCGGTCAACCTTGGGAGAGGGAATGGGGTGGAATATCCAGGGAGGCAGGTACATGAAACTTCATGGGAACAACTGTATATAGCTCCATCCTGCTCAACCAGAACACCCAAGAAAGGGCTACAAATCCATCAGGGTTTTTACTGGTGCTGGTGAGAGGTCAGTTCTCTACAAGTCCTGCCCACGTCTACACCACACATTAACCCCAGAGTATTGATAAACTTCACACGTGCCTTACCTTACAGGACATCCACTGTCTCCACTCTTTGACTGTCTCATCTGCATGCCTCAGCGTTAGGCTAGGGTCAGAAGACCACCTGGTAAGCCTTCCATGAGCATGTTAGTCAGGAGGCAGGAAGCCTTTGTGCTTACCAAATTACAGAAAAGACGCTGCTAGGAAGAGGAGCATCGCAGACCGTAGTCGACAGGTGGGACCTGGGTTTGCCTCTGGATACCTCCCGGGTGTTTTAGTGTGGCAAGACCCATCTGGCCTCGGCCACGGAAAACCCAGCCATACCCAAAGTGCAACTTTCCCAGACCAGCAATGCCAACTGCAACTGTGAGATGACTCCAGATCTGTCCTGTCCTAACTACTAAGACTACATTCACTCCGACACACACAAGCATTTGCCCAACCTTAACACCAGCCCTGCCCTAGGCCATCCACTTAGTGGATCAGTTACCTTAGTAAAACAGACCCAAACACTATTTTACACCAGCCAAGCAACCCCAGGAATAGGGTCCATTCTCCACGGTCATACGAGAAGAAAGTTTTAGAACTAAGACCCGGCTCTGATAGTTTTGGTGAAGACACTTTATTACATTAAAGTCAACAGAATCAAAAAACTACAATTGAGCAGTTGTTAGTTTTAAGGCTTTTCAATTTATGTTCTGTCAGTAACACAATTCCTTATAATGTGTGTTATGCCATTTGTGCCAGATTTTATCCCAGATTTCTTTATAAGTCCTGGGATTTGTACGAGTACAACTGCCATTTGAGTAAGACGTGTTGCACAAACAGAGCACAGTTAAAAACATGGTAGTCATGCAGTAACAGAAGGAATGGAAATCCTGTGGGAAACTTGTCTTGCACTAATGATTTCACTCTCCTGAGACAAGTTTTGACCTTGTATTCATACAATGCTAAACAGTAGAATATAACAGACAATTTATCATGCTACTAATCAACACATTAAGCAATGTAACACATAAAATATGCATTCAATTTTTGCTTGCATACATTACTACAATAATCACAGTGATATGTTTCAGTATTTGAACAGTTTCTACGCGATAACCCAGCCTGGAGGGAGAGGATGTGGGAGGTGAATGGTACAGGAGGAGAGGGGAACAAGAAACTATTGTGGCTCTCTCTCTCAGCAAAGAGAAAGATACACGACTACAATTCCTGTGACGTTTTGGGCAAGAGAAGCAGGCTGGAAGAGGAGAGAGCAGACAGCAGTTCCAGTTCATTACTTCCATAACATCAACAAATATCACATGCATACACAAAGTTTTAACAAAAAATTTACCTGTTGGAAAATCAACACATGTGACCTGACAAAAATTAATATAAGTTATCTGTAAAAAAATTAATAAAAATATAGTTTCTTAAAAGATGTGTTGTCTATTACTGTTATTGCACACTGAAATTGCAAACGGGCCATTCCACTTTGGTTCTGGCGAATGGTTGATTTCCAGTACAAATGAGTACTCGGCTCTCAACAATGGCACATTACCTTGCTAAAAATTAAAAACCCAAATTAAAAGTTAAACAGTTAATATTCCAACATAGCAAGCATTACTAAGCGGTGATGTCAGTTTGTATAATCCAATGTACATCAGCCAATTTTCTATCTGGCTGCACAAGGAAGAGTAACTTTGGAGTAATTAACTGCAAATGGGGGCTGTGGTGGTATGGTTAGTCACACTAATTGTCTCCCATAAAGGTGAACTGGGTTTGATTCCTGTAGGGTTCACCCAGATTTTTACATGTAGGAAACGTGGCAATTGCTGCTGTTGGCTAGTGGTTTCCTTGGGGCACTCATTTCCCCTGCCCTTGGCATCCATTGCTGCTCCATATTCACCTCACTTCACCCTCACCTGAGCTATCAAGAGCGAACCAAAACCTCTCAGCTCTCATCAAACTGCACGACCCCAACCATGAAGTGATTCGATGCCTCAGTGGAGTAATGGAAATGTGACAAAGTAAGGTCATAAATAGCATGTTGACCTACCACTGTGAACCATGTTTGATTCCCAACAGATATGATACTAGATTTTTGTATGTGAGAAACATGGCAAGTGCTGATGACCAGTGGTATTCCTCAAGAGTACGAATCACCTGAGAACACACATCATGTGTCATTTGGAAAAGTGAATTACAGTGTGACATTTTTTGATAATCTGCAAAATGTGGTATGCTCTATAGATCAAAATAAACAATGGTAGGTACNTCCACTCACTGCTTATGTTAAAATGTGCAGTTACAGACAGTGATTTTTTTCAATGGTTGATTTAAAAAGTACTTCGTTAAATGCGAACAAGCTATATCATCCGTCGTGCCAGTGTGGTTGGGTCTGAATAATCCTATCTCATGCTGGCCAGAGACGTTGCTCACCCTACTTGATCTGTGGGACAGGGTGGTTGTCCATTTATCCACTACAATGCTTCTTGTGTCCTGCCACATCATAACAGTAGTGTAAAACAGAAAAGTCATTTGAGTGATGTTAATTTTGCGTTAACTTTATCAGTTATATTCTGAAACCTGCAGCAACACCTATCTGTGTTGGTAGGATGGTTGGTAGGTAGTGCTTAATGTCTCGTTGACAGCAAGATCATTAGATATTTAGCACATTGGTCAGACAAGTAGGAATAGGGAAGGGATTGACCATGGCCTTTATCAAGGAACCATTCCAGCATTCACTATGCATGATTTAAGAATACTATTGAAAACTGAAATCAGAAAGGCAGAACTGAGAATTGAACCACGGTCATCCCAAATGTGAGTCCAACAGTTTATCTTTAAAGATTAATGGTAATGGTATTACAAGATTTCTGTGAGTATTTAAATGAACTGTATCCATCGCCAAAAATAAGCCAAAGAACAAAACAAAGAAACCAAAAAACCAGACAAAATCCAGATCTTTAAAATGTTTCGGAGCCTAGAACCAATCTGTTCCCTTTCTCAGGTGAGAGAGTGAATGCATTAAACAGTTGCAGTAGACTCTGGGTTTTGTNAGAGTGAATGCATTAAACAGTTGCAGTAGACTCTGGGTTTTGTATAGTTTTTGGTTTCATTGTTTTGTTCTTAGGCTTATTTTCGGCAATAGATACAGTCCATTTAAATGTTCACAGAAATCCAATTAGTCACAATGCACCATCTCACTCTGTAAAATGAACTAATGGCTACATCCAGCATAACGTAACAGAACATGAATCAGCAATTCTGTTCACATATCTATGACCAAAATTTAACAAATAAATTGAACTGAACTGATTATGTTACTGTGTGCGTGTGTGCATGCAAAGTGCTTTAAATACTTTATAAAAAGCTTCACCTGCCATATTGGATTCCTGAATTTTCTTGCTAATTTGTGTGTTTTTTTTCCCCTTCATATTTTAAAACATGAATAAGCAAGAAAATCTATAAATAATACACAATCATTTGAACACTTCACGTGTCTGGTTCAATCTCTGAGAGACTGCAAAACTGTAGGAAGTCAGACTTAATTAGCAAGAACTGCACCTGTTTGCCGACTCGTACTGCAACTATCTAAGAGAGTTGCATTGCAAATGTTCACAGAGGTACTTGAANATGTTCACAAAGGTACTTGGAAGTCACATGTTCAGAGACTTATAAAATAAATACTAAGCTTGGTAGGTTGACAGGACCTGCCACCACACTTTATTCACAAGCCAGAGTAATATAAAGTAATATTAAAAGGTCCGGGGGACTCGTCCCCAATTTTTTGCAAAAAAACCTTTAAACATTGGATTTGTTCACACAAGTGTGCTCCAAAGTCACATGTTCAGAGGCTCATAAAATACAAAGTAAGTTTGGTAGGTTAATAGGATCTACCACACTTTATTCACAAGACAGAGTAGTGTAAAGTAAAATTAAAAGGTCCGGGGGACTTGTCCCCAATTTTTTACTATAAGCCTTCAAACATTGGACTTTGCTCACATGGGTGCTGCGACTCAGAGCAAAACCTGGTTCGCCTAGGTGGGAGGGGATTGATTTTTTGTGTGTGTGTCTGTGTGTGTGTGTGTGCTTGGGTGTGTGACAAGGAGATATTGACACAGTAATACACCTATGTCATATGTTTAGCAAACAAAACTGGAAAGTTGTTACAAACTTAAATATGCTATGTTTAAATCATTATAAATCTAATGCATTTAAAACAAAACGAAACAAAGAATTGCAGTTCCTGCTAACAAAAGTCAAAATTCGAAGTTTGGATTTTACTTCTTGTAGTTATGCACACACACTCGGACATGACGGAACTTCCTATTTCAGTACAGCNATTCCAGCATTCACTATGCATGATTTAAGAATACTATTGAAAACTGAAATCAGAAAGGCAGAACTGAGAATTGAATCACGGTCATCCCAAATGTGAGTCCAACAGTTTATCTTTAAAGATTAATGGTAATGGTATTACAAGATTTCTGTGAGTATTTAAATGGACTGTATCCATCGCCAAAAATAAGCCAAAGAACAAAACAAAGTAACCAAAAACCAGACAAAACCCAGATCTTCACAATGTTTCGGAGCCTAGAACCAATCTGTTCCTTTTCTCAGGTGAGAGAGTGAATGCATTAAACAGTCGCAGTAGACTCTGGGTTTTTTATAGTTTTTGGTTTCATTGTTTTGTTCTTAGGCTTATTTTCGGCAATAGATACAGTCCATTTAAATGTTCACAGAAATCCAATTAGTCACAATGCACCATCTGACTCTGTAAAATGAACTAATGGCTACATCCAGCATAACGTAACAGAACATGAATCAGCAATTCTGTTCAAATATCTATGACCAAAATTTAACAAATAAATTGAACTGAACTGATTATGTTACTGTGTTCATATGTGTGTGCGTGTGTGCATATGTGTGTGTGTGTGTGTGCATGCAAAGTGCTTTAAATACTTTATAAAAAGCTTCACCTGCCATATTGGATTCCCGGATTTTCTTGCTTATTTGTGGTTTTTTTTTTCCTCCCCCCCATATTTTAAAACATAAATAAGCAAGAAAATCTATAAATAATACACAATCATTTGAACACTTCACGTGTCTGGTTCAATCTCTAAGAGACTGCAAAACTGTAGGAAGTCCGACTTAATTAGCAAGAACTGCACCTGTTTGCCGACACGTGCTGCAACTATCTAAGAGAGTTGCATTGCAAATGTTCACAAAGGTACTTGGAAGTCACATGTTCAGAGACTTATAAAATAAATACTAAGCTTGGTAGGTTGACAGGACCTGCCACCACACTTTATTCACAAGCCAGAGTAATATAAAGTAATATTAAAAGGTCCGGGGGACTCGTCCCCAATTTTTTGCAAAAAAACCTTCAAACATTGGATTTGTTTACACAAGTGTGCTCCAAAGTCACATGTTCAGAGGCTCATAAAATACAAAGTAAGTTTGGTAGGTTAATAGGACCTACCACACTTTATTCACAAGACAGAGTAGTGTAAAGTAAAATTAAAAGGTCCGGGGGACTTGTCCCCAATTTTTTACTATAAGCCTTCAAACATTGAACTTTGCTCACATGGGTGCTGCGACTCAGAGCNAACTTTGCTCACATGGGTGCTGCGACTCAGAGCAAAACCTGGTTCGCCTAGGTGGGAGGGGATTGATTTTTTGTGTGTGTGTCTGTGTGTGTGTGTGCACATGTGTGCGCTTGGGTGTGTGACAAGGAGATATTGACACAGTAATACACCTATGTCATATGTTTAGCAAACAAAACTGGAAAGTTGTTACATTAAATATGCTATGTTTAAATCATTATAAATCTAATGCATTTAAAACAAAACAAAACAAAACAAAGAATTGCAGTTCCTGCTAACAAAAGTCAAAGTTCGAAGTTTGGATTTTACTTCTTGTAGTTATGCACACACACTCGGACATGACGGAACTTCCTATTTCAGTACAGCNTTCGAAGTTTGGATTTTACTTCTTGTAGTTATGCACACACACTCGGACATGACGGAACTTCCTATTTCAGTACAGCAGGATTTGAACCACATAGTTACTGATTTAGTGCTCAGAAAGTTTTGTTCATATTGGGGTTGGTCTCTAATCATTACTGGTTCAAGTTCTACCGCATCACAGGAGTGTGATGAATTAGCGATCACTGCCAATTAGAATCCAGCTGATTTAAGTATTACACTTTCAGCAAGACTAAGATGAGGAACTCCTAATTTTACTGTCCTCACTTCTGTTACTCTATGTTAACAAGCATTCTCTTAACCAGTGTTAATTAAATGTTTCAGGAAGGATGGAAAAGAGATTACAAATTTAAATGAAGGAAGCGCCTGGACAAAATATGAACATAAATGGTATTAAAGCTTAAAATTACAAGTTTATTAATTTTACTGACCTGCACAACACAATAATAGTCAAAAGTAATTGTAATTTTGTTTATTTCTTACACATAATATAAAAAACATAGCTATATGAGGCATTATCTATTAACCAGCACTTTTATTTATCCATTTGACCTTTCAGTACTGATGCTGATGGTTGAGTGAGAGTGTATACTGAACTCTAGTCAATGTTAAGGGTGCCACCTACACGGCACTTGAATTGCATTGCAGTGTTTTCTTTAATCTGTTTTTTTTTTTTTTGCAAAACCACTAAACATGTTCCAATTATACCGATGTACAAAAAGAAATCACATTTCAGATGATGTACAAATAATACTCTCAACTACGTCATGCACATTATAAATACTATTTCCGAACCCTCCAACATAGCTAAAAACTGCTTTTTCACAATATACTGGTTGGAAACATGCAAATCAATTATAGGGACCTGCACTGAACTTTGCTTCAGACTTTCCTGCAAAAAAATTATAGGATCACAGCTTGAAGTCCAATAGATACATACAGCACGATGGAAACACTGCATGCCAGTTCAGCACCTTGCACGTAGGACTGATGGGGCACTAGGTACGCATGTCAGTGTCCCCCTTACTGCTCGCTTGATTCCGAGCCTCAAACAAACTAAAAAACCCCAAGTAGGCAGCACCCAACATTAAAACACATGCAGATATGGGCAGAGTTTTGGCTAGAAGCTGATTTCATAAGTGTTCAACTGACTGTGAAATACCTAGCTATCATCATTTGTCATTCCTGTATAAGTTAACAGATTTCTACTCACTGCCACTCACACATTTTCTAATGTTCTCTGTTTCCCATGATTTCCTGTAACCTTCACTCTGGCCCGTTCTCTTCTGAGGTGAGTACATGGTCATAATTATACTCATGTCATCACAGAACATAGTTGCACTCGTGCTACATTTTCTTTTTTAATGTTAAAAATTGTGACTTGATGCATGTACGGATTTCCTTAAATTCTTTGTTTTCTGCCGCTAAACTTTTCAATTTACAGACATACTAAGAGGACTAAATAAACTATAAAGGGACCAGTGTAGCATCATTTGGGAGGTATCCAGACAATTTACACTACAGAACTTTCTCAATAAAGTGACTGATTCCTAATATAGTATTTAAATGCTGATTTACCGTAAGTAGTAAGTACATCACAATCATAGCAACTAAATTTTCCATCATCTTATTGGCCTACATAGAATTTCCCACATCAATTTCAACAAAATTATGTACAGAATAATTATATAAAACCTCAATAAACAATAGAATTGATATTCTATAACAGAATAACATGTACACCTGCAGAAGAGGTATGTTTAGTATAACCAGTAAGTATACTGTGTGCAAAAAACCAAAATATTAACCCAGTCTATGTTCAACTAATCAGCTACGCAAATGACGTTTTATCTCATTCAGTAGCATGGATCCTATAACCATCTTCTCACAGTTGACTGCAATATTGACCTGATCTGGAGTGCTCCCGTCTGGCAATTTGATGGTGACCAGGACCAAAGACTTGGATGACAAGGTTTGCCCAGCGANTGATCTGGAGTGCTCCCGTCTGGCAATTTGATGGTGACCAGGACCAAAGACTTGGATGACAAGGTTTGCCCAGCGAACCTGATAACACAAGACCATATACACATGACCTGATCCTATAGTCAAATTTGCTAATCTTATTTATTATCATTATAACTTTTTAACACTTGAGTCTCACTTCATTCTCTAACTCACAAATTAATAAATTCCAATCACCATAAAAACTCACAAGGTCTAATTCAGTAATGGGAAAACTGCAGTCCACGGGCCATTCACGGCCCGCAGACTTGACTTAAGTGGTCAGACACAACCTTTCAAAATAACTTGAGAAATGGCCCAACATAACTGAAGTGAGCTGCAGTAGCCTGCAAGACATTTTATAAATAACAGACTGTAATATTTTTCNAAATGGCCCAACATAACTGAAGTGAGCTGCAGTAGCCTGCAAGACATTTTATAAATAACAGACTGTAATATTTTTTACATGTGATAATACCATACCTCATAGTATTTATGGAATTTATAAATTTTTTTTTACATATTACTTGGACAATTACTCTTCACAATATAGGTATACAGCTAGTAAAGGTTCAAGCTATAAAGNTTTTTTTTTACATATTACTTGGACAATTACTCTTCACAATATAGGTATACAGCTAGTAAAGGTTCAAGCTATAAAGGTGTATCATAAATGGTTGTTTCAGGTCATGAGTATCTCATACCCAGAAACTCAACAATAAAAATTAATATGGCCTGCAGCACAAAGTTGAGATCGGGATTTGCCCTCATGCAAAAAAGTTTCCCCTCCCCTGGCTAGTTGGTACTGCAATCTCCCCTCACCAAAAGGGTTGAAATACTGGTAGTTGATTGCCTCAATGCATCTAAAAGAGTAATGATGCCCTCAGCACAGAGCCTTCCTTCCAGCCAGCTGCTGCTTACTTCCTGCTACCCCCAACCAACTGCACCCTTCATATACAGGGGAGCATGGCCACACTCCCTAGTTATATAGGCCAGCCACCGCTACGTCACACTTTTCTTAAGTCCTGCTAAAGTTCTACTTTTAGGTACTTTCACGACATGTAAACAAAAACACNCCGCTACGTCACACTTTTCTTAAGTCCTGCTAAAGTTCTACTTTTAGGTACTTTCACGACATGTAAACAAAAACACTACTATATGACTTATACATTTCAATTGTCAAATGTGTTGCTGTCTACTGTTTTCAGTTGTTCAAAGAATACTGGCATATTTCAAAAAGTATAATGTACTAATCACAGAATGCGCTTNCCGCTACGTCACACTTTTCTTAAGTCCTGCTAAAGTTCTACTTTTAGGTACTTTCACGACATGTAAACAAAAACATATGACTTATACATTTCAATTGTCAAATGTGTTGTTGTCTACTGTTTTCAGTTGTTCAAAGAATACTGGCATATTTCAAAAAGTATAATGTACTAATCACAGAATGCGCTTATCGCAAAATAATTTCAACCATTTTCATTGTTTCAACTATTTCTAGTTATGACTACATAGACTAAAGGGTGCGGAGATGCGAGAGTGAAGGCTATAACCCTAAAATTTAGAAACAGGAAATGCATACAAATTTAAATGAATCATAGGCTATTAAAATATCTGTAAATCTTACCACAAATTTGCAGTAATAGAGATGTGTAACACATTAACAGTAATATGGAAGTACCATGAAATTTTGCAGAAATAAAAATACTTGAGTAATGGAAATGTGTAATGTCAATAATTCTGTACGTGCATCATTAGTTTGTACTGTCAAAATCAGAATTCTATAATATTGCCTTAGGTAACAATGCACCCATGGAAGGACTTTCTGACATGTAACTTTCTAATTGGTGAAAATAGATTTGTATTGGCTTGTGAATAGTAGGGGTTATGTGATTCAACAAAAAATTACTTTGGACATACATCACCGCNACATCATTAGTTAGAACTGTCAAAATCAGAATTCTAGAATATCGCCTTAGGTAACAATGCACCCATGGAAGGACTTTCTGACATGTAACTTTCTAATTGGTGAAAATAGATTTGTATTGGCTTGTGAATAGTAGGGGTTATGTGATTCAACAAAAAATTACTTTGGACATACATCACCGCAGAGCTATGTCACCAAGGAAAACACAGTTAGTCTTAGCTTGTTCTTGTGTATGTTTTTTTTTTATTCCAACCTCTGTGTTTTCCTTGACAACATAGATCTGCAATGATGCATGTCCAAAGTAATTTTTCATTTATCAGTTACTCCCATTACAAGTATCACTCAAAGAATATAGTATAGTTTAGCCTTCCAGCTAAATAAACTAATATTTTTAATTTGTGACACATGATTTCACCCCACCACCACCATTGAATATCAGTTACCAAAGTGTTGGCTTTGACCTGCGTGCCACTTTCACCAGGACTGCACTATGACTGGCTGTCTGCACCACCAACATTTGCTCCAGTATGCTCAACCACCCGACTACCATCTCTCAAGCCTGCTCCACCTAAGGCCATTCGCCAAGTTGTAAATTTACCAGCCAAATCAGGCCCGTCAACCGCCAACCAACAGCCAAGTATCCCATTAATAAGACCCAAGCTCCAAGGCCCTAGAGGAGGCAGAAGGTCTTGATGTCAATACCTGATGCTACCTGGGACAGTGAGGCATCAAAATTGTGTATTCTATCTTTTAAAACCTTTGTAGTTGTAATGTGAAATTCTGTATATTATCACCTTNAGCTCCAAGGCCCTAGAGGAGGTAGAAGGTCTTAATGTCAATACGTGATGCTACCTCGGACAGTGAGGCATCAAAATTGTGTATTGTATCTTTTAAAACCTTTGTGGTTGTAATGTGAAATTCTGTATATTATCACCTTGAAATATTTAGCTAGAGTATTAAGCGAAAAATAGGTGGAGGGTTAATAAACATAGGAAAATATCGGTTACATAAAAATAGTTGTAAATAATTTATGCAAATAATAGTTAAAAAAATATTTCTGTTGTGACACTTGACAAGTTGGCAGGTATGCAAATCCCACAAACGTGAATAAAAATGTAACATTCCGTCCTAAAGCACTGTTGAGAAACATCGTGATCAGATCTCTCAAATTCACTTACCTTAAAGAGAGTGGATCAGAACTAGACACACTTGAAACATTGGCAATCTCATACACACGCTGGCAAATAGTCTTCTGGTTTGCAAATGCTGGTGCCAGTGAAACGACACAACTGTGCTCGTTCATTCCTCGTAATTTGTCTGAAGACACAGATCAAACAAACACATTCTTATTGTTACATGTTGAAAAACCAAAGGTTAAAAATCTAAGCATAAATGCACATACAAATACAACCACAATGACATAAATACACAGATAAAACTATGTTACTGTTTTTAAAGGTTGTTCATGGTAAAGTGAGCACTTTTAAGACCATGACTGACAGCAGCAGATGTGATGGGGTTGATGTGCTCTGGGTAATGTTTAGGCAGGGTCGGTGGCAATAGCGAAACTGCTCTACGAACTGCAAAACAGCTTGGTTGATAAATTGATGCAGAACTCGAGCTGCTGGGTCTGGAAGGTGCCTGCAAGGTGGCGGATGCAGAGGTTTTGTCAAATCGTGCATGAGCAGCTTCCTCCCGCAAGTGAGTATACGTATACCTTTTGGCAGTCAGCTCTGTGCCTTGTAGATCACAGAGCATCTGCAGTCGCTATACTCTCAGCCTTTGCCCTCCCTGCTGTGTTGGGCATGTGGCAAGGTGTATACTCAGGCTTAGACAATATCAGGTGGAGTAGTAAGGTGGCCTAGACTGTGTAATGGGTAAGAGTGGGCCTTACGGCCAGCCCACTTCCTGACTCAATGATGTCCAGAGAAGCAGCATTATTACTGGTAGCCAGACACTCAGTTGAGTCGGGAAGCATTTCCAACTTGGGGGATGCACATACCCCTAGGGGTGGTGGAAAGCCCAACCAAGCCTACTTCTCAGAGAGCCCAGTGAAGCAACGTTATAGCTGGTAACAAGTCTTAGAGTAGGTCTTGTAGTGAGGTTTCCTCTCAGCTCCAGTGGCGCCCAGAGAAGAGGCTTTATCACTGGTAACTAGATGTCCAGACTGAGGGAGAGAGTAGTCCCCAATGTGTACTATTATAAGTCTGAAGAGCTTTGAGACTCAGACTGCGCCTGAGCTTGAGAGGGCAGTGGATTGTTGGGTAGGAGAAAAGGCGAACACAGTGGTGAAAGAGAGAGGTATGGTTTATATGGGTTTATTGCAATAAACCACATATAACCCAGCCTGTGCCTGGATGTCTGAAGGGCACAGTAACCTAACTGCCAAGAAAGTAGATTACTCATGTGGGGATGGTAGGGCAAGGGCTATGGACTCCCAATCAGTAAAATTGGGTTATGTATGGAGAGAGGCGCTAGTGCGCAGAGCATGGTAAACTGTCTTGAAGACAAAACTTGCAGACTGATGTACAGTAGACAGCTGGACAGCGCAGTGACAGCAGAAACGACTGCAGCGAAACTGCCTCAGGGGGCTTGTGCGAGCCCTATTTATACCCATCTTGCCAGGGACGAGTGAGGGAGGGAAAGCAATGATGACTGAGAGGGAGCTTGTTTCCTCAGCTGTGCAGCCGGGATGTGTGGTCAGTATTCATGCATGCAGAACCGGTTCATGGGCAGGATGCAACCAAACCTCTAAGGCATGTACGCATGAAGCATGAGTTGCCTGTGATCAGAAGGTGGTGGACCACTTAGTCCATTTGAAAGTGATGACACTGACGTTACTGGATATCTGGTGGCATCATGGCTTAGCATGGGGGAGGGGGAATGGTTGGTGGGTGAAACAGCTGAGGCGGAGGCTCAAAAGGGGTAACGGAATTGCCAGACACACATCAATAAACCTGTGACATTTAACCCCAACAATGATATCCTCATTTTTCCGTGCATTCTACCACATACGTTGGTGCAGATGGCAAGGGAAGGATAGGCAAAGGATGTTGCCCCTAAGCAAGTGCCAATACTTCTCACACTAGCCTACTTCCCTGAGTGCAGGTAGGGTTGGGTGGACAAACCACCCGCTGCCACCCCCTTTCATGCACAGCCTGGCCACACTACCTCAGCCGAGTGAGGATGTGTTACGGCCAGAAAACACCAGTTTATCTCCAGCGACCTTCACCTCCAGAGCTAGAGTTCTCGCTTCCAATTGAGGAGCCTGGACGCAAGCGACTAGAGTATCCAGCAAGTAGCAAAGCTGGTCCGGCCCACACTCCTTCACAGTCTTTGGCCGCCGTGCTCACCGCACCACCCCTATTATACACCATGCAATGTGTTCTCTGTTATAGTGATAGAGATTTGTGCTGTTAGCTACGTTTGTGCACCAATACACACTCGTGATGCATGTGCACAACATTAGCCTTCAGGGCAATAAAACTGTCTGAAGTCAACCTGTTGTACGTTATTCAGAGTAGCCAGATCAGTAGTTTATAACCCATTTTACCTATTGGGTACAGCAGTTTCTCACCCCTCCAATCACTAACCTTATTATTATCACAGCTAACCATACCAGGAAGTACACAACCATAGGGGATGGAAGGTAAACAGCGGTGTAGGGATCCAAGACAGTGAGGGGCAGTAGTGATTGCACCCTGGGGCAGGGGGGTCACTTCTGCATCTGGTAACCTTGTAGTGGCCGTACATGCTGTCCTTTGTCTGACCTCTGGTCATTTGAACAGTACTGACGAGCACGATACCAAGCTGTCCACACTCGCAACACTGAGGGTTAACCAATCTCTGTTTGATCCACCACATCTCGATGTGCCGGGGACAGCATAACTGGACAAGGGGGAAAGTATCCTACTGACATCATCCATACACTACTGGAGTGTAGGAAACTACGCCATCCCCAAGGTGCCACTATATAGTAGCTATATGCTGCAGTAAACACTGGCATGCAGGCTGCCAGTTAAGTGGACAGCAAATGGATGAAAATTAAAACTCAAAATTCAAGTTCAATGTTTAAATTTATGGCTACTGAAGTCAGTGTTCTTGTTATATACACTTATGAGTACAAATTTGTACATTATTAACATATTTTACATTCCTAAAAATTCCATGGTTTTCATTTGGACGACTCATGAATTAAGTGGGATGGTCCATGGCGGTGTTAATCTTACATACAGCAGAAGGATACAAAATGAGAAGAAACGTATATCACAAGCAGGGCTTTCAAATGTGCTCAATTACCCTCTAAATGGTTTCACACTATGCAGAGGAGAGCACAATATAAACTAATCTCAAATTTTTTAAGACACAAAATGAAAAATAAAGAAAAAAAATCTTGAAAACCACTTGGGCATGATAAATAGGCCTACATATATCATCAGCAGATTGGAGCACACCCCACTCAAAATGGTGTTACTACAAGTAGCTGTCAGCACCACAGATTTTCCTAATCTCTTCATCAATTGCATCAGTCCCCTGCTGCTTTTATAGTTGAATTTTGTTGATAATAGAGCCAAGCATCAAAACATGATTCATGTAAAACCTTTAACTATTAAAAAAATAAACCATGAAATGTATATGAAAATATTTAGTTATGTAACTTTACGCTGTATGTTATATACATACTGCTTTCTGGCAAATATGTTGCTGTAACTAATAATAGGACCTACCACACTTTATCCGAAAGACAGAATAGTGTACACTAATATTAAAAGGTTCATGGGACTCGTCCCCAATTTTTTGCTATATACGCAGCACTATGTGAGCAAAGTCCAATATTTAAAGGCTTATAGATAAAAATTAGGGATGAGTATCCCGAACATTTTAATATTACTTTACATTACTCTGTCTTGCAAATAAAGTGTGGTAGGTTCTATTAACCTACATAGCTTAGCTTTTATTTTATAAGCTTCTGAACATGCAACTTTGGAGCACCCATGTAAATAAATCCGATGTTTGAAGGATTATAGCAAATAATTAGGAATGACTCCTCGGGAAATTTTAATATTACGTTATAATACTCTGTCTTGCAAATAAAATGTGGTAGGTTCAATTAAACTACATAGCTTAACTTTTATTTTATAAGCCTCAGAACATGCAACTTTGGAGCGCCGGTGTGAACAAAGTCAGATGTTTGAAGGCTTATAGAAAAAAATTGGAGACGAGTCCCCTAGGCCTTTTAATATAACTTTATATTACTGTCTTGCGAATAAAGTGTGGTAGGACCTACCCAGCTTAGTTTTTATTTTATAAGCCTCTGAACATTCGACAATGGGGAACCCGTGTGAACTAAGTCAGACTTTGAAGTATTATAGCAAAAAATTAGGGACAAGACGACTGGACCTTTTAATATTACTTTACACTACTCTGTCTTGCGAATAAAGTGTAGTATGTTCTATTAACCTACATAGGTTTATATTAATTTTCCAGAAATTTTTTCCCTTTTTCCCAAAAATCCTTCACCACTTTTAATTCCCTGACTTTCCCTTATTTTCTATACCTGTAGCAACCCTGCACACCAGGCCACCTCTACACTGAACTGTCTTCCCAGCTGCAACTTGCTTCTATGAAGACTTCAGCGGTGACAATGTCATTTAACGTTGTAATGGTTTGGAAAAATTGATACAGAAAAGGAAATAAAAAACAGAAGCTACTCTTCGGACATGAAAACTTAGACATAGTTTGTAAGCGGGGAAAAAAAAAGAGGAGCAGTTTTAAAATAAACTTGTTTTGCCCAAACTTAGCACACTGTTAGCCGCCTACATGAGAAGCGGCTTTAGTGCTGGAAAGTTAAAAATTAATGGTGAATCGCAGTGACTGCTACCGAAAGAGCAGAGAAATAAAACTGTGTTGATGAAACGTATGAACAGGATGGAAGTAAAACAAACAGTGATAGATGTGCATTTTATGGTCCCAAATATACAGTAACACAAGTGTATTTCAGCACGAGCTTCCTTGTTACAATCTTCCAAAACAGAATCATTCCCACGCCAGCCTTCTCTCCCCCTCCCTAACCCCTGTGACTCGCATTCCTGTCAGCAGGAAGGATATCTTCATCCGGCGAGACAACCTCAGTGTGAGTGGCATCTCACTTCTGTGCAAAAAAGAAGAGGAGACAGTGGGCCACTACCTGCGGGGAACAACTGCTATACAACATCCCTGTTCAACCACTCNTGGCAACTACCTGCGGGGAACAACCGCTATACAACATCCCTGTTCAACCACTCTTTCTCTAATGCCACCTCCGACACACTCTGCTGTGTTATTTATGTGATGCTGAAGTTATCAAGTCATGTTATTGCACCCTGTATGCTGTGACCTGTGCCCTTTCACCAACTTTATTTTCAATTAAAGCACAATTTTCCTAGTAAGTGGACAGCATTGAAAGCGAGCTGCCATACTCCCTTTCATTTTTATAAATTTCCCAAATCATTAAAAATTTTACTGAAAGAATTTGTGCATTATACTTTCTGTTCCTTGCACTCATGTTATATTAAATGTAAAATACAAGAAGAAAAACTGAAGCACCACATGAAAATTATTTTTTTTGACAGGAAATTCTATACCTATCGTTCTTTCTTTTCTCTTTGGAAACATAAAGGTCTTGCTTAAAAAAGACAGGGATAAATGAGGTAGAAAAAAACAGAAAGATGGTAGGAGTTCTTTATCTGCAGACTTGGGGGGATGACAGCTCAGTTACTTGTTATGTGCCGCCCGCGGCCCACTACTAACAGACGCCCGTAGGCAAGGTGGCGCGTGCAGCAGAATGGCTCGCCACCTCATGCACGTACGTGATGCTACAGTTTGCGATGCTCCTTTTGTTACAGAAGAATTTAATTACTGCAGCACTATATCACTTAAATTTTACATATACTCTACGAAAATTTTACTTCAAATTATACATTATGCAGAATATAAAATTAACCAAACTCCAAAGCATGTAAAATCCTATTCTCATGTTCGAGAGCTATCAAAACTTTGATTCACATAGAATTTTAAATTAACAAAGTTTTACTGTATTAGTTTGCATTATATCATTGCATGATGGTTTATACTGATAAGCCGCATCATAACTGCAAAAAAAAAAAAACTGAAATTAGCATATTACTTTCATAGCAAAAGCCAAACTTTTGATTACCTCTCCAGTTTTCTGCATTATGTCATTTACTATTATTTTATTTGCTGTCCATAGAACAGTAAGTACCTATTGCCTACAGTTTCTCATAGCAAAAAACTTGCATGACCAAAGTAAATATGTACAAGAGGGCAAGCGGCTTGGCATCACAGACGGTTGAGAAATGAGAGTAATATAAAATGCCTGATATTGCATGTCTGGTTTCCACACTCTCTGTCTGCACGTATGGTAGACAGAATCCTATTTTCTATTCCCAGCTTTGTTTCCGTGAATAATTTCTACTATNCTCTCTGTCTGCACGTATGGTAGACAGAATCCTATTTTCTATTCCCAGCTTTGTTTCCGTGAATAATTTCTACTATTTGCCACGATATTAAACTGGTAAATGATAAGCATTACCCTACTTTGAATTAGTGGGCTTGGGTAACGGCATGTTATGCATATAGGCTTTACACATATTTCTCTAAACACCTTCCCACCCTCCTCCTTTTTCCTATACTCAGTTTCACATTACTACAACTGTAAAATTTTTTTTTCTTTCAGTTTTCTATATTTTCTTTGATGCATTTTCCATTTAAGAATGAATCCTCAAGATGCAGCGACAGCATGTATCACTAGCCAGAAGAGATGCAACACCACGCTACCACAACAGCATGCAAAATGACTTGTGTACTCTCCAACCCACGTAATCACGGCACCTTGTTTTCAAAGATGTTATTGTAATAGGCTGAAGGGGAAGAGGGAGCATTGCTGGAGATACACGGGTTAATGCGTTAGGTGTATCAAACCAAATTACAGAGCACATTAAACATTTAAATTTTATAGCAAAAAAAAATAATTGTTTATTGGAGTTTTTGAAATTCCAGACTTTCATAAAATATTCCCTGACATTTCCAGAAATCTCAAATTTCCTGACTTTTCCCAGTTTTCCTTGTTGCTCGCCATACTGTATATAAACATGTGTTCATTACAGACTACAGATGCCGTAACATTTAATAAAATAACACACTACCTCACTTAAATAGGTAGGAGCCACAGCAGCTGAGTAGTTATATTGCTCGCCTCTCACCAAGACAAACTGGGTTCAATCCCTGACTGGATCACTCCCGGAATTTCACAAGTGGGAATTGTGCCAGACGATATAGCTGGTCTGCAGATTTTCTCAGGGATCTTCTGTTTCCCCCACTTACATCCCAGCACTGCTCCATTCTCACCTCATTTCACCTTCATCTGCTCTCAAGACCTTGTTGTTAAGAGTCTCCTGAATCTCTCTACTAAACTTAAATACATCCATATAAAGAAACTTTATTAAAGTTTTTACAGTTGTACATCTACACTTGTAAGATCCATCACATGTACAGAGCCAAGGTTGGTTGAAACAGTTAATGCCAAGTTCACGGATAAGGCGGGCTGACGTATAAGCATTTCATTTATATGAATGTTAAANGCTTTAAAAACAAAAATATTCATAACAGAATAGCAACTGCTTTTTCTGTTGGGAGCCATTATACTACTGCTACATTTGCAAGCCATGGAATCACGTATTTGAAATTTGCTACACAAGCGGACACAGTGGCTGATACAAGACTAGGGATTAGCTGTACACATTTAGATATGGTGCACCTGGTAACAGAAGCAGCAACAGATGCATGTGTGGCATACATGAATTAAATAAATATTTGGGTATTTCAAACATTATTTAAAAAAAAAAATTTTTTTAAGCCAAGTTTGGTTGAAACAGTTAATGCCAAGTTCACGGATAAGGCGGGCTGACGTATAAGCATTTCATTTATATGAATGTTAAAATAACAACATTGATTTGAGGTGGAATCAAAATCTTAATTATATTAACCTTCACAAGTTAGAATTCATTTCATTTATATAATTCAGATTTTGATTTCTTGATTCCACCTAAAATCAGCTGAATAGAAGAATCAATAAATGAATCATCCCATTACTAAAAAAATGAATAAATAACTAAGGAAGTCACAAGAAGAAGACATATTTTGACGCCACTCACTCTGCTCAGTAATGAAGACAGCCTCTGGCATGGTGACAGCTTGAAGCAGCTCTCCAACTGGTGGCTTTAAGGTGACCTTACAGCTGTGCTCATCATCACCCATCACAATGTGGAAGCTAACAGGCTGAGTGGAGTCTCTGAAGTCTACTCCTATGACACCGGGCTGGTTGGTGTTCACAGGCAGGCATGATATAGGAGCAAAGTCATGCATCACCATATCTGGACCCAGTTCCTGCAAGCACAATTGACAACTAGGTGGCTATCTACACAATAAGGCACTCTAATCTAACCCATTAGAGCCTTAGCTTTGCCAATATTATTCCACCCCTTCTGACGAGATTTTCTGTTATTACAAAAATACTACTCTACTAAAAATTTAACAGTTAATGCACAAAACCCAATACTTATTATTTTCCATAATCAAAAAATTTCTTGATCTGCTCCTGCTATGATTTGCTCTGCTCATCATGTTTTCTTTCTTCTTTAACTACTCATCATTAAAGCTCAATATTTAAAAAAAAAAAGGTTGTAATAAATTCAAGGAAATTACATACCAAGACTGTTGGCCCACAAGGAATAGCAAACAGTTTACATATATAAATGTAGCCTAATTACCTTGTTCCTTGTCTGTATGTCTGTTATGTCTTGAGAACTGTGGTTGGTAAACATCAACTCTATGGAGACCATGGTGGGCGAGAACAAGTGTGCTGATCGTGTAAACCTCGTTGACACACTCAACCCTCTGCCAGATATCTTATTTACCAATTCTTTGGATGTCAAGGGAATGAAACTGGCACTAGTTGTCTGGAAAATGACACCCTCTATTAACATTTCAGTATAAGATACATCACTTTTTGTGTGTACCATGAAACCAAAATAAAATACAAACACATGCTCCCATTAAAAAAAAAATATTTAGCAAAAAATTACAGTAAATTTTATATTGAAATGAGCACAATAAATTTTTCATAATATGGAACTTATGAAATTTTATAATAACACAAAAAATATGCACTGTAATAGTGACCACATGGGTTTATTGATGGTATAAAAATTATCTGCAGCTTTGCTACTGATAAAATAATTTTGTGCAGAACATGTCACAATAGAGTAACAATCAGTCACCACACAAATAAGACCTCATATATTCTAAGAATATTACTACAATAATCTAGTAGTATCCAATAGTGTCACAGATCCCACTCTGCTGCTGCATGTTAGTTTCACTTAGGATTGTAAAAACCATTCCAGCACCTTAAGGAAACTGTGCAGGAAAGCCCTAAATGCTTTATAAACAGGTTGAACCAAAGTCCCATTACCCCCCCCCCCTTNATCCAATAGTGTCACAGATCCCACTCTGCTGCTGAGTGTTAGTTTCACTAAGGATTGTAAAAACCATTCCAGCACCTTAAGGAAACTGTGCAGGAAAACCCTAAATGCTTTATAAACAGGTTGAACCAAAGTCCCATTACCCCCCCCCCCTTACTTATGTACTATAAGTGTCTTTCTTGGGTTGGATTTTCGTGTAGTGTTTACGATAGGTATTTCGCTTAAGTCTGGTGACATTACATTTGGAAAACAATGGCCAAGGAGTCGATTTACACCCTGGAGGAACGAATCGTCAGGAGTACATGGTTGCATGAATGACAGCACACCGGGAAGACAATGAGAGAGATCCAAAACAATTTTATCATTAGGTTCGATAGGGCCGCACCTCCGAAACCAACGGTTTTACCATGGGAAAAGAAACTGTTTGACACTGGTTCCATTAAGACATGCCCCGCTCTGGAAAACCAACAACAAGAGTTGAAACATGTGCTGAAGTTGCCGAATCGGTTGAACGTTCACCGAAAAAGTCACTACGAAAGCGATCCCAAGAACTGAATGTTCCACTAACAACATTGAGATGTCATATGACAGATGATTTAGCCTTCAAAAGCATATAGACCCTTGTTCAATAACGAGTTAAGTGATAATGACTTGGAGACTCAACATGCCGTGTGTTTATGTGAAGGTTTACAACACACTTCCAGCGTGTGGAAAAGTGATGTTCTCAGACGAATGCGCCATTTACCGAAGTGAAAAAGATAGGAACATCTCTTTCTGGAGTAAGGAGAATCCGCATTTCTTTGAGGAAATGGAAATGAATCCACGTCATGAGATGGTATGGGTTGCACTGTCTGCTAAGCATCTTGTTGGTCCATATTTTTTCGAACATCCAGAGACTCATGAGACGGTAGCAGTCAATCAAGTTATGTATCTTTCCANGGTAGCAGTCAATCAAGTTATGTATCTTTCCATGTTACGAAACTGGTTTGTACTGCCATTGGAACATATGAGACAAACGGATATGAAGAGGATCACAAACTTTACCAGCACCTCTGCAATGGCCACCCCAAAGTCCAGATCTGACATCCAGTGATAATGCGTTATGGGGGCAGGTTAAACATATTGTTGCCAAAAGGCAGNGATGGTATGGGTTGCACTGTCTGCTAAGCATCTTGTTGGTCCATATTTTTTCGAACATCCAGAGACTCATGAGACAGTAGCAGTCAATCAAGTTATGTATCTTTCCATGTTACGAAACTGGTTTGTACTGCCATTGGAACATATGAGACAAACGGATATGAAGAGGATCACAAACTTTACCAGCACCTCTGCAATGGCTACCCCAAAGTCCAGATCTGACATCCAGTGATAATGCGTTATGGGGGCAGGTTAAACATATTGTTGCCAAAAGGCAGNACCCCAAAGTCCAGATCTGACATCCAGTGATAATGCGTTATGGGGGCAGGTTAAACATATTGTTGCCAAAAGGCAGTACGAGACAACTGGGGAACTTAAAACAAAATGTTTGAAATGCATTTCTACTATCACACCAGCCATGTTACGGAGGATTTCACATCTTTCTTGGAGGAGAATAATTCTGTGCCATGAAAACGGGAGTGTACACACGGATCCTCTGGAGTAAATGGTGGCCACCTACCGTATTTATCATACACATAACTTTTGGAGGTTTTTCTCCAATTCCGAGGGGGAAGGGGTAATGGGACTTTTGGTACATCCTGTACGTTTAATATAAGAGTAAACGTACATCCTTTATGCTTAATATGATAAGAGNAAACGTACATCCTTTATGCTTAATATGATAAGAGTAAAAATTGTTTTATTTTTTACCTTTACTGGAAAAAAAAAAGTATTCCCAAAATATTTATTTACTGAGAGCCTGAAAGTTTGAAAGTAATGAGTTTCTTTATGTGTTTTATAAACTGAACAAAGTGCAAATACTGCGATGTAAATGTTGAGTAGGCACGAAAAGACATGTACTTAAACACTGCCATACTGTATGCACAGTGATTTAGTAATAGTGGAGTACATAAAAATAAAAAGACAACTGCATTGAAAGCAGCTTTTCATATTGGCAAGAGAACAAAAACAAATAGGTTACTGCCACTTCTATTCACACAAAAACCTGACAGTTGTACAATTAGAAACTTAATAGAAATATTTTTACTATGTAAGAAGTACTTCTATTTAAACAATAATAAAATATTTACTAGTATTTTGTAATTAGGTTGTGGATGTGTTGAAGTAATATTGAATTAAACAAAATTTAATTAAAATATAGTTATCTGTGGGTGATGCAACACTCAAATGCTAGTGAGCGTTCCTGGGCAGTTTTAAATCTCCCAACAAAGTACAAGATTGATAACAACAAATTGCTGTCACAGACAATTTGTGTTGCATGACAAGTGTGTTCTCATAAGACTGTCCTTTCATCCTTATTGTTAAATATTTTTGAATGTTTTCTACTTAAATACTGTATGTACTTATCAAAATTAATGAATAACAAATTCCAATTGGCTTGATTGAAATTGTTACAAAAACAACAGATTCAAGTTCTAATAACAACTCATTAATTTTTACTATGAAATTTATTTGACGAAGTGGTAAAATTTTAATGACAAAATCAATCAGCTCATTTTATTTACTGTAAAAGTGGGGTCCTAGTCGTGATGGTGGTGGACATGGTAGTGGCAGTATATTTGAAAATAAAACCATGCAAAACTCTCACACATTACCAAAATATTTTTAAAAATCACACTGATTAAAAAAAATGGTTACTAAAGCTCAAAACATTTTCAGTGTTGCATAGTGCTTAAAGCATTTGTTTACAAAAATTGTGTGCAACAAAAATAGTCAAGCAGGCCAGCTAACTATTTAAATAAAGCTCAACGAAATACTATTTTCAAAACTACATTCCGCTATACCTGTATTGCCATGGGTGTAGTAGAATTTACAGGTGTAGCAGGTGACAGGAAGCCACCAAATGATGGTGTCATCACTGGTGTTATGGTAGGTGGCACTGAACAAACAGAAAAAACTGCACTATATCCTGTACAAATTACATTGTCTTAAAAACCAACTTAATTTGATCAACAAATTTTCAGATAAAAAGTAATTTTATTACCTTCATCAAGTTCTAGCAGCAAATCCAAATTGCTTTTTGCCTGGGGTGTTTCTGGTTTATATGTGACTGGTTCTTTCTTTTTGTTCTGTGTGAATGATTCTGATGAGTCTTCACCACTGTCTTCCGAAGAACCATCACCGTCTTCTGAAGAGGCTGAGTCTTCAACAGAACTTTCTCCATCTGGCTTAGACTTTGCATCCTTCAACAGTATAATCTTGTTATTCATGGCAATAACCTACACACACACACACATACGTATTTACTTAATGAAGTCGTACATCTTCCAGAATTATATTAATTGCTGGAGCAACAAATTAAATTATCTTTATTCATAATAATCCATGCAGTGAGAAATATGTAGCTGTAAGCTACATTACAATTTTCACTCTGACCATAGGTGCTGAGTGTGTGAGGAGGGGGAGGGGGAAAGAAACAGTCGACTCTCCACTTTTCAGTGGGTGATCGGCCACTAGTTCAGTTTGTAATAATACTATCTTATGGTAGGTAAACTTCTTGCCTCATTTGTTTTCCAATATAATATTTTAATAAGTAACATTTAAATATTTTAAATTTTTTTAAAAATTTAAATACTTTGATTTAGAATGTTTAGTTTTTTAGGATGCTTTTACTAAAACTTTTGTTGCCTTTGCAAGCAAAATTTCAATACTGTTTTCTCTTAAATATTTGTAACTTATGTTGTTTTAAACTTTGGTATACGAAAATAAGTGTCACATTCAAGCATAACTTCAAGCACAAAGATACAACACACATGACCATTTGCAATAAAGAAACTACGTGGCGAAAACAAGATGAAAAGAAGAGACAGTCGCGGATGTTTGTTGGTGTGGGTTACATATGTCACGTCCTAAGTTTTCTCTTTAATGGTTTGTTGTCTTCTCTGAGGTAACAAAGGGTGCTCATGTCTAATAATGCCACAGAGCTCGACCCCCTCCCCCTCCCCCTCACAGCATTGCGCCACAAAAATACCCAAGTAAGGGCATCACACAATGATACTGTAATCACATCTCCTGATCACTACTTAAAAAGGCATGGTGTAGTACAAAGAAGCACTTCAGACAATGATGCAAACCCCATCGCAACCGCTTTCACATGCGAGCCAAAATGCACAGAAATAACAACCAACTGCATTTCCAGAATGTACTTGAAAAGAAAGAACACCATAGAAAATCTTAACAACCCTTGACGCGCACCCTTAGTGAGTCTGGCGGCTGGAGGGCAGTGGCAAGGCTCCCCCTTCCCCTTCCCGGCGACGGTGAAGCAGTGGTCACCACTCATACAGGTTTTATCTTGGGGACTACATTGCTGGGTTTGGCCACTTCTATTATGGAGTGTAGTGCCTTAGAAGGTGGGTTTGCAAGCGATGGGCCAGTGGGTACCATGGTAGGGGTATAAGGTGTGACATTAAGGGGTCTGACCACCCTACTGACATTAGTGGGCCAAGTGAAGGCAGGTGGCTTCTTCGGCGGCATTGGAGGCAGCGGCGAAACTGCACGTGGCACGTAAGGTTCAAGGTTGAGATGGACGTGCTGGATGCGGACCCTCTCTGGCGAGCAGCCTCCTCCTTCTTTCAGGTGTATACCTGATTGACATCTGACTACTACTTTTCAGGACTCCAGCTCGAGCTAGCCCCTGCTTGGCAGCTTTACTCCGCCCAGCCCCTATGATGAGGCGTAAGGGGGGTGATAGATCAGATAGGCAGATAGCGGGTGGCCAAAAAGGGTTAGGCACAGCCTGACGGAGAATAGGGTGCTGGCTGTCGGGTAGGGTAGGTAGCCTGGACTACTGGCCTTCAGTCTAGCGGCTTGGCGAGCGGGACGTCGCTGGCAGACTCAAGTACCAAACTGAGGGTATACTCGCTACCATATATGAAGGCCACATTCTTGTCAGTTGACGATCGCCACACTAATGTTTACTTTTCGTTTATGTATCCATTCGCCATCAACTGGTTTTGATGCGACGAGTCAGTGCGTCCAAGAGGTGCTGCTTCGTGCGGCAATTAGTGAACTACTTGGGTGGCCGCGGCAGGCGGCGAGAGGTTAGAAGGGAGTGTGCAAGGTTGTTCGTAAAAGCAGTACACAAAATATATGTTACCTTAAAAATTATGCAGAACTCGTGAAAAATAAAACTATTGGTACCTGTTCGTAAAAAACCTCACAGATGGCGCGCACAACATTTCAGTGCGTGCTATATGAGCCACATTTTTTTCTCAAGAGGTAGCGTCATTGTAAAGTTTACAGTTGTTCTATTACTGGAATTTGAAATATTTTTCAGTCAGATTATTAGAAAAAATAATTCAACAATATTATGCAATATTTCTGTACGCTTTTGGAATTAATATCAAACACATAAGGAAAGCCGGGTTGGAGAGGAAGGATAAGACGTGAAAAAAAGTTTTTGAAGTTGCGTTTCATTTGGATAAGGATCGTTTTAGTGTGACTTTAATTTTGAACACCTATACATTTCTACTTTAGCACGAAGTTTAGTTTTTAACACTAAAAACCGCTGTTTTACGACCACGTAAAATAAAATGTATTAATTAACCTTGGAACTCTTTCTTATTGCGTATTTTCAGCTGGTCTAATGTGTGTCGGCAGTGCACTCAGAATAACCAACGTAATATTAACTTTTCTTTGTTTGTGCATCAGCTGATACAGGATTTTGTAAATGGCACGTTGTTTGTTTTGAATATGTCAAGCAGCCACTCACTGACTGTCAGAATGTGGCCTTCTTATATTAAATGAACTATAACAGTATCAGGTTTAGGGAGCATCCGTTTTCGTGGCTACTTGGCGAGCGAGACGTCGCTGGCGGACCTAGGCACATACTGGAGGGGTGATAGTACAAGTTGACAACTGCTCTGGTGTTGCCCGGGGAAGACAAGCTTCCTAAGCTGCACTTCGAGACAATTCCCAAAGGGAGAGGTAGGGAATGAGGTTCCGGCTCATCGCTATCCCTGAAAGAGTAATACTAGGAGTGGTGACAAAACAGGAAATAGTGGGAGCAAGGTGAAGAGAGAATTAGAGTAATGGAAGAGATAACTCGACCAAGTCAGATTTATGTCTGTTTATTGAATGCTCATTAAACACACATAAAACAGCCTGTACCCTGACTAGGGCCTGAAAGGCCGATCCTAGGTTGCCAACCGGTAATTGACCTAGTCTCAGAAGACACAGCAGCGCGCAGGGGAGGGGGGTGAGGGCAACCCCAAGTCAGAGCTATTCGAACTTAAGTCAACTACGGGGGTTAGGTACGAGGTAGCTGGAAGCGTGGCAGGCTTCGGTGTGCTGGCAAGCAGCGAGGCGGTGTCGTACAGAGTAGAACTCTTGAAAGTGCTGAGAATGGCAGTGACGACTTGAAGAAGTCAGTTGACTCACGGGCAGAGTGCGAAAATAGATGCGGTGTCTGAAGGCTCTCGGGCAGTGTGACATTCTGTGGATGACTGACGCGAAACAGCCTCGAACTGAGGACTGCGAGTCCTATTTATATGCGGCGCACAGGGACAGCGCAGGGGTTGTAGGGTGTGGTGAGAGAGAAAACGCACAGAGAAGAGATGTAGCGAGAGCGGCAGTGGTGAGCAGGCGAAGGCGGCCGAAGTTGGCANTAGTAATTTTTATGATCGTTTTCAAATTACTGGGAAAATCTTAAAATCAAGTTTGTGACTAATGCAATATGTGAAGCTGCTCCCCCCTCATTTTTTTTTCTCTTAAGAGGCTTTAAAACAAAATAAAAATTTCTTTAAAATTGCCACATTAATGTCGATATCAAGCGTGCTAAATAGGGGCATTTGTGAATTAGAACTGTATGGCTAATATATTTGAATTCTGTGATCTTCACCACACTACACTGTAACCATTTTGAATAATTCCAAAATTAGTTTTTTCAATCCCTTTCCTCTTATTTTAGGGACCACTTTTACACTGAAGAATCATTTGTCCCGCATCACACAGTTCAGTACGAGGAATATTTAAAACTTAAGATATTCAAATATTTATGACAGAAAGGATTAAGTTGACCAAGGCACATCCTCTGGTATAGTTTGTAAAAAAAACAACAGACATTAATTGACACCTTCAAGAAAAAAGAGGCATTGTTACAGCAAGGAAAAAAAGCCAAAAACCATCAGTGATAAGATTGCCAGGATGTTAGCTTTTGTCATTTACCATATAGATTTGTCGAAGATAAACATTTCACGTATCTTATGCATCACTTGAAGTCAAATTATTGTGTACCCAGTAGTACAATTTTTTCATGTAATATCATTCCTGAACGCTATGCTGAAGAGAGAAGAAAGTTACAAGAGGTGCTGAAGGAAGATGTGCATTATTTGCATACAAGCATGAAGCCTCAATGGGTATTCCTACAATTCACTGCCTTCAAGTTGCAACAACTAATTAAATAAGAAAAAATGAGTTTGGGACAGGTGTTCCATTTGTGCGTAATCTACTAAAAGCCTTGATAAGTAGGTCCTCCATGTACAAGATGGATGATATAAAAGTACTCTGTACAATGCTTGCTCCAAGATACAAAGTTGAAGTTTTTAACGATTATGAGACACAACATGCTGTCAATGTATTGAAAAAGGAAATTAAAGTAAACAGCACTGATATTGACCGAACTCTTATATAACACAACACGCCCCCAAATTCTTGGTCATTATGGGATGTAATAGATAACATACCCTTGCACTTGCCTGAAGTAAATGATGCCAGTGACAGAAAAACAAAAGCCATTGAACGCTATCTGGCAGCACTGTGTCTTCCGAGGCTTTCTAATCCTTATGAGTGGGGGAAAGAAAATCAAGAGAGCTTCCCACTAGTTGCACAAGTAGCTCTGCATTATCTATCCCTTCCAGCTACGCAAGCTGCGAGCAAGAGGGGTTTCTCCACTGCAGGGAACATCATTACCAATCGGCATGAGTTGCTGTTGCTACATCACGTTGAAAAGTTGACTTCTCTTCATGACAACTTAAAATGAAACTTCAGAGAGTCATGTTAACACATAACTCGCCTAGTGGCTTGCAGGTACACCTTATCAGTGAGNACTTAAAATGAAACTTCAGAGAGTCATGTTAACACATAACTCGCCTAGTGGCTTGCAGGTACACCTTATCAGTGAGCATTTTATCGTTTGAAGAGATGAGTGTGTTATGTTTGCCAAGAAGCCAGCTTGTTATGCCATCATATTTCCCAACATATTTTCATGTTTCTTCAGTGCTCAAAATTCTTATGTTAAATTTACTGTTTGTTTAAAAACCCTGAATCTTTAACATACAGTATACTTAAATAAGATACAGTTCTTATTCAAGACTTGTCACACAAGGTTAAAATACAGTAAACGTTCGTCATAACATTTTTTATAGGGAATAACAAATGACTGTTGCATGCAGGCACAAAATTTTGCCAGTAATATTTTACTTTACTTTACTTTGTTATTGTGATAACCAGTTGACGCAAGACGCGTACTGGCATAATAATTATTTAAGACCCCGCCTCATATTCATATGACGTTATGTCACCCCGAGCGGGGTTTGAACCCAGGACAACTTGCTTCCAGAGCCAACCAGCACACCCCTAGACAAGGTTCACCCAAGGACACAGCAGCCAAAGCTGTCTATGCCATTATGTCAGACATCACATGTCTTGTAATCACCCCCACGTGCGACGGAAACCAGCAACTAAGCCCAACGCTGCTCCTAAGTGGCCGGCAGCGACGCAACCAGCACACAAGGAAAACCACCACTTCCAGCCTCCCCCAAGAGAATGCGGCCTGCACTGCTAAGGGAGGAGTCCACATCCGAAGATACCCGACCAGCTGAAGGGAGCCGAAGGACCCACATCGGCCGACCATATACGCCGGCGCGCAGCCACAGAATGTCAGTTGTATACTTGGCAGCTTGCTTCCCACCTTATGTGCTGGAGATCTCTGCCTTCCAGAAGTCTTCTAGACCTGCATCCAGCAACCCCCGAAGAAGTCTTCGCACCCTTACACTCACTAACACTTTGGAAGTGAACCCAGAGTCCGTTCTGGACAACAGTGTAGATTAGTTAGGGTCAGTTTTTGTCATAACTACCTAGCCTATTTCTGCTCGTCGTTCAGTTTTGCCCCAGGTCCCCTTCTCCTGGTTTAGCGTAGTCTACTTCCGCAGGTTTC
Source organism: Clitarchus hookeri (assembly GCA_002778355.1). Taxonomy (NCBI): domain Eukaryota; kingdom Metazoa; phylum Arthropoda; class Insecta; order Phasmatodea; family Phasmatidae; genus Clitarchus; species Clitarchus hookeri. The sequence goes on from NQII01001597.1 coordinate 61,243, forward strand.
AGTACAATTGATAGCTAGGAGATAGAACGGGCCACCGTGTCTATTCGTCTGAGGAATAAACACGTATTCTTACCTAAACCCATGTGCTTATTCTAGGGTGATTGTGTCTTCAGACCTCATAGATGTCAAACCCACACAGGAGAAGCAGGACAGTGCAACTTGAAACCCACTTTTCCTAAACTAGTGAAGGAATGCGAGCTACTCTTAACCGGGTGCACGTACGTCACCAAACATAACCCAGTCGACGACCACCCGTAACTTAAACCAAGTACTCCGGTACTTGGAACATTGTAAGGTAGAGCCACAACCACCAGAAACAAACGTAACGAAGCGACTAGACATTCAGATCAGCTAACTAACTCCATCCACTGCGTTGAACTTTGCCGGTTGGAGTGAAAGGAATGATTCTGGTTGGTCTAACCTCTCCTGGTCACACTTGAGCCAGGGAACTCGTCGTCTGCTCCTTCTTCATATGGTAGACCTTAGTACCTTCCTGTATGCCCTTCACTCATAGAAGCGGTGCAAGGTGGAGAGCTAAGAGGGCAGCTACTGCCTCTAAACCTAGTCAGTTGCTCTACAACCCATTGCCATCTGCCCTCAGCAGCCCCTCACCTCAGGATCGAGCTCAAGCCGCCTAATAACTGGCGAGGCCTCACCTCCTAGTTCCCCCTAGCTCCCTTTTACAGCCAACCCAGAAGATCGCCGGAGAGCCTCATCTGCTCGTAGACCGTCTATGACTGGGACTTCCAGTACCCTTGGGTATTGCCTGCCCATACTTTCGGCCTGCGACGTCCAGCAGCCCGCCGCCGGAGCCATTCGATCCAGCCAGCAGCACCACCACCACCATAGGACAGGGCTCCAGTTCCAACCAGCAGCCGTCGAGCCAGGATCTACCCTGGGTGAAATCCACTGCAGGTAACAAAGTGCCCTTGTCAAAACTTACTGTGCATAGAGCCGTCATGACCACACCCAACTTCATGCCGTATCGAAGGGCTACACGGCCCACCCTATACAGCAGCAGGGTTACCACCAGACAACAGATCATTCAAACTCCCCCTCAGCGAGTTATAACCATTGTCTCTGTCTGGCACCAAAGACACCTTTGTCTGAAGGTACCGTCACTGCCATTTCCAACCACGCATCACAGTAGTCTATACCTACCACCTCTGAAAAAAAATCCTTTCATTTTATGTGTGTAACTCTTGCAAGAAAAAGGAGGAGTAAAATTTTTAAAAATGATATATTGAAATGCTACATTAATTGTACATAATTATGTGATAAGGGAGGTTAATATCACTTGATATAATAATGCTGTTCACCTACTTTGGGATGTGGTTTGAAAAAATTTGATTCTATAAAAATTTGAAATTCATGAAAAATTCAAATTTTTAATTAAAAATTTGATTTGAGCTGTAAATAACTGATTCGCAGATGCCTAGTATGTGCCACATTTAATTTTGTAACATATGTACATATTGGCTTGTGCAACACAGTTGTATACTGAAACACAAGTTTTTAGAACTGAATACAGTATGTAAAAATATTTTTTCTCTGGGAGGATATTCTGAATGTGGTATAAGGGACAGTTGGTATGCAGGTAAATACTGCATTTGTGATCCTGGGAGGAACAAACTAGTAGCTGATACTTGCGTTTGGTTTTGAAACACCTACAGTNTAAATACTGCATTTGTGATCCTGGGAGGAACAAACTAGTAGCTGATACTTGCGTTTGGTTTTGAAACACCTACAGTAGGGTGGAGTGAACTTACTAGGCGAAAAAAAAAAATACTCTAATCGAAATGGAATAGTTGCGAAAAGTTGNACCTACAGCCATAAGATCTACAAATGTAGACACTTATTTTGGGTTTTAGAAATGCCACCCCAGGAAGGACAACATAAAATAGCTCAGATACAAAATTACACCAATTGGAATGAGGCAAAGCCTTGCGAGGACAACTTTGAAGGCTGACAGATGTCTTGGGAGAAAGAAAGGAAGAAAGAAAACCACAACAACACCAACCCCTCCCCCCCCCAGGTCGCATGTATGCAACTGGCTAAGTGCCTATGAGTCACTTCTAGCCAACGGTGCACCACCTAGTCTACACCAGAAAAAAGTGAAACTATTCCTAGGAACACAAAATTTCAAAGTGGCCTGCCAAGAAATGAAGGACCAGTTTCAAAAACATGTCAGTATTGCAATGAAATGAGGCTGACACTACATTTATTTTGCAGAAAGATGGAAGCAGTACAGGAATGGATGCAGCGTTGTACCATGCAAGACCAAAACAGAACCCATGCATCATTATTTATGCTTATGTGGCACCCACATGTCAGAAAGTGCTACATTGTGAGCAATATGGAGTACCGTATTATCATGTGGGTTNTATGCTTATGTGGCACCCACATGTCAGAAAGTGCTACATTGTGAGCAATATGGAGTACCGTATTATCATGTGGGTTGTGGAAAAAGTACCAGTACTACTAAAGAGGATTGTTCCTTCATATTAAGCACCAACAACAAGGCTTTTGTATGGCTCCACACAAAATAAAAGTGTGCTAAAATGATTGCGCAGGTCTTACTACTGCACAAGTTTTAGTTACAAGTGAAACGTTGTGGAAGTAAGAGTCAAATATGTTACCTGGTAGATGCTCTGAAGCAAAAGCCTCTGGCAATTCTGTTCCCTTGCTTTGCCTATACTGCTTTCTCAGGACTCAGCTCCTTTCGGTTCTCATTGATCACTCTGCTGCTTATCTCTAACACTGANCTGCTTTCTCAGGACTCAGCTCCTTTCGGTTCTCATTGATCACTCTGCTGCTTATCTCTAACACTGATAATACTAAAGTACACACTAACAGGAAGCTTCCACATATTTAGGTAATCAACAACAGGCCCACTGCCAGTGTAGCCACCTGTGGTCGACGTCTACGACACCTTTGCTCTAACGCAATGAAGACTACTTTGTATTACCACCAACGAATGCTACACTGTACTGCAATNGTCTACGACACCTTTGCTCTAACGCAATGAAGACTACTTTGTATTACCACCAACGAATGCTACACTGTACTGCAATCACAGTGATCAGCATAATTACCAGAAACATTACAACAATTACACCAGATGCACTATACGTGGGCTTTTGGTCCATAACCAAATTTGGTTCACTGATTACTCATATGACAAGCATGTAACATGTACATCGGTCATCACACCTTCGTTAATGGTTAATGACATGGTTTCCAAACAGGTGATACTACTCATACAAAGAACATTTACATGCACAAAGTGAGAGAAGCCATACAATATTATACAGAGAAATTGCTGCATATTACAACGAATAAGAGGATAAATAAAAATTAGCCTGCTTTATTATACAAGGTGTAATTTCCAAGTGTGAACAAGTGTTTTTAAATGTTCTAACTTGTATGTCTGCAAATTACTGTGGTGGAGGAGGGGAACAAAGCATATCCAGCTTACTTGACTATTTTTTTCCTCTTCATCAGTTTCATTTTCACTGTTGTCACTTTCCTCTTCACTTTCTTCTTCACTGCTTTCATCTGAGCTATCTTCATCATCATCAGACGAATCTTCATCTGAATCTACAAAATATAACCTAAATATTTAACACTAACACATACAAACTGTAAAACTATTTTACACATACTTCAAAAAACAAAACATACAAATTGAGGGGGTAGGGGAGGAAGTGTATAAAAAGTTAAGAATATGCAAAGTTANTACTTCAAAAAACAAAACATACAAATTGAGGGGGTAGGGGAGGAAGTGTATAAAAAGTTAAGAATATGCAAAGTTATGGGACGCAAAAAACTATGAAATTACACTAGGCCCACTGTTGTTCTTAGTGTATATAAATGATCTCCCAATTCATTAAACCCAAACACTACTCCCAATTTATTTGCAGAAGGCACCAGTATCCTAATCTCTGGAGATTCAGTAAGTAAACTTAAGACAGCTAGCAAATAGTACATTTACAGAATTAAATTCAATGTTTGCTGCTAGTAAATTTAATGTAACCAAGAAAAAAAAAAACATATCATGAATTTTTTTTTTCCACAAAGAACAGCAAACCGAAATCAATATTGACACTAATACAGACAAAATGAATAAACCAACTGCGACCAAGTATCTTGGCGTACATGTAGATAATCAAATAAACTAGAAATCTCACATTGAATATATTTTACAGAAATTAGTTCTATTTATTTTGTTATGTGCAGCGCTGCTGAGGTCATAAACAGAGATACACTAAAAATAGTTTATTTTCCATATTTTCACTCCATTATGACATAACGGTATAATTTATTGGGGCAAATCCATTGAGAGTAAATTGTTTGGCATGCAAAAAAGATCTGTAAAGAATAATTAATGGTAAAAAAAAAAAAGGTGAGACTCATGTACACCCCTTTCCAAGAGCACAAAGAATTTACCATTTGCACGTGAGCACATGTTTAACATCAGAATCAAAAAACACATTCACATAACCTTAATATATTTAAAATTGGTACAAAAAGGGCCTTCCTACTCTGGCAGTCAGCTTTCAAACAAACTTCCAATAGGAAATTTGTTTCTCTAACCCAAAACTATTTAAAAAGAAACTGAAGAATTTTTTTATAGAACATTCTTTTTATTCAGTAGAAGAATACTTACATTATAAACAACTATATTACTACATTTTGCACCTTGTAATGACGCAGTATTCTTAATTTTCGGGACACGTGTTTCAATTTTGTTCGTTTTTCTTAAGCTTTGCTAAGCCTAGTAATATTTTTATCCGGTTTGAAGTTTAAAGCAGTGGTGGTTCATTTTTCCGTGATAGTTAGTTTATCAGGCAGACTTTTGCCATTTTACGTTTATCAGGCGTCTGTTTACAGTTTCGTTTCGTTGGAGTTTTTGTGAAGCGTCAGCATTATTTAGATACTTTCAGGTGGCGTCAACAGTTTGTTTGTACAACGCAGTATCAATAACGTGCGGAGCAGTTTCGATAACGAGTGGAGAGCGTGCGTGGCCAGGCCCTTATCTCTGGAGAGGGGGGTGAGGGGCAGGACAAAGACGCGTGTGCCTGTCGCCCTTGACTGCACCAAGTCAGTCGGCAGCGAGGGCAGTTAGAAGAGTCTNCTTCAGGTCAAGCATTTACTTCAGGTCAAGCAGTCACTTCAGGTCGAGCAGTGCTTCAGGTCAGTCTCCACGCAAGAATGCTCGCCTAGGCCGCGTCGGGCGGGACATAACCCCCACATCGGCAACTAGACTTTGTTATTTCATTTCTCCGCCGGTGTGGGAGGTAGCCGCAATTCATATGTCTTCGGGCCAGTTTTCAGACACATGAATAATTAAGTAAACAAAGAGCATCACGCATCAATTAACCCCCCCCACTATTGCAACAGACTCATCTGGGCGAGAAGAAAAAATTAGGTGGGAGTGATGTAGAACTGTCACTCAAAAGAAAGTCGGGTTGGCTTCTGTAGCGCTCCTCTTCTGCACACTTTCTCTGGGTTGCGGTGCTTGGCTTGTCTCATCGGGTGGCTATGTAGCGCTGTCTCTCTCTAATGCGTAGGCTGGAAAGGTGAGCTGGCTGCTAACTGCTTCTTACCCCCTGGGGAGGACAGCTGTCACGCAATACTGGCCCGGTGGTGTCGCTTGAATCATGTGTCCCTTCTTTTGTTATGTATTACTGTGCTGCTCACACTGGTCAGCTGAGGGCTCAGTTTATTTACAACAATCATTCAACAGATTTCTCCTGAAGAAACCAATTAATAGAGGGCACAAAAACAAAAAAAAATTTGACACTTGTAGTATGTACAAGTCCCACTCATGAGGGGTGTGATAATCTTACTAATTTACCTGCAGTGGTGCTGAAAGCATTTCGAAAATAGCCCTGCTTTGTAGCCGCCTATATGTCGCACAGCAGGTAATTTTTTTGTATGTGTGCGTGTGAAGAGATAGAGAGAGGAGAGAAGAGCGAGAAGAGCGAGAAGAGAGAAGAGAGAGAGGAAGGAGAGGGAGAAGAGTGGGGAGGAGGTGAGGAGAGGGAGAAGAGTGAAGAGAGGAGGAGAGGAGAGGGAGAAGAGTGGAGAGAGGAAGAGGNACTTCAAAAAACAAAACATACAAATTGAGGGGGCAGGGGAGGAAGTGTATAAAAAGTTAAGAATATGCAAAGTTACGAGACGCAAAAAACTATGAAATTACACTAGGCCCACTGTTGTTCTTAGTGTATATAAATGATCTCCCAATTCATTAAACCCAAGCACTACTCCCAATTTATTTGCAGAAGGCACCAGTATCCTAATCTCTGGAGATTCTGTAAATAAACTTACGACAACTAGCAAATAGTACATTTACAGAATTAAATTCAATGTTAGCTGCTAGTAAATTTAATGTTAACCAACAAAAAAACATATCATTCATTTTTTTTTCCACAAAGAACAGCAAACCGAAATCAATATTGACACTAATTCAGACAAAATTAATAAACGAACTGCGACCAAGTATCTTGGCGTACATGTAGATAATCAAATAAACTAGAAATCTCACATTGAATACATTTTACAGAAATTAGTTCTGCTTAATTTGTTATGTGCAGTGTTGCTGAGGTCATAAACAGAGATACACTAAAAATAGTTTATTTTCCATATTTTCACTCCATTATGACATAACGGTATAATTTATTGGGGCAAATCCATTGAGAGTAAATTGTTTGGCATGCAAAAAAGATCTGTAAAGAATAATTAATGGTAAAAAAAAAAAAGGTGAGACTCATGTACACCCCTTTCCAAGAGCACAAAGAATTTACCATTTGCACGTGAGCACATGTTTAACATCAGAATCAAAAAACACATTCACATAACCTTAATATATTTAAAATTGGTACAAAAAGGGCCTTCCTACTCTGGCAGTCAGCTTTCCAACAAACTTCCAACAGGAAATTTGTTTCTCGAACCCAAAACTATTTAAAAAGAAACTGAAGAATTTTTTTTAATAGAACATTCTTTCTATTCAGTAGAAGAATACTTACATCATAAACAACTATATTACTACATTTTGCACCGTGTAATGACGCAGTATTCTTAATTTTCGGGACACGTGTTTCAATTTTGTTCGTTTTTCTTAAGCTTTGCTAAGCCTAGTAATATTTTTATCGGGTTTGAAGTTTAAAGCAGTGGTGGTTCATTTTTCCGTGATAGTTAGTTTATCGGGCAGACGTTTGCCATTTTACGTTTATCAGACGTCTGTTTACCGTTTGTTTTGTTGGAGTTTTTGTGAAGCGTCAGCATTATTTAGATACTTTCAGGTGGCATCGACAGTTTGTTCGTACAACGCAGTTTCGATAACGTGCGGAGCAGTTTCAATAACGAGTGGAGAGTGTGCGTGGCCAGGCCCTTATCTCGGGAGAGGGGGGTGAGAGGCAGGACAAAGACGCGTGTGCCTGTCGCCCTTGACTGCACTTCAAGTCAGTCGGCGGCGAGGGCAGTTAGAAAAGTCTCACTTCAGGTCGAGCAGTGCTTCAGGTCAGTCTCCACGCAAGAATGCTCGCCTAGGCCGTGTCGGGCGGGACATAACCCCCACATCGGCAACTAGACTTTGTTATTTCATTTCTCCGCCGGTGTGGGAGGTAGCCGCAATTTATATGTCTTCCGGTCAGTTTTCAGACACATGAATAATTAAGTAAACGACTGTGACGCTGTTTCTACACTTGTATGGTTATATGTGAACGTTCGTACTCTGCATATTCTAAACTTCGGCTGTGAACTGTAAAAATTCAATAGTAAATAAAAATATATAACAACTACTCTGGAACTTGAACTTATTTCTTAATTAATCGGCGTCAATTTTACTGAGTCTCGTGTTCTACCTTTGAGCAAGCCGTAGCAACGTAACGTCGGGTGTAACTGCATGCCGAACGTTACAACCTATCTTGTCTTCTTTTCTTTGTTTAAGTGTGTACCTTGGTACTGGTAGCCTACCACGGACAAGAAGAGGAAGACAAAAAAATGTTAACCTTACATTACTTAATTATATGTAAAACCAGACTTTTAATGTATAATAAGATATGTTCATTGTAAAACCTTATATTATAAGATTTGTATGATTTATCTAATATCTGTGTACTATATTTAATGTATGGAAATTAGATCAAATGGATGCAATAAAACAAACAAACAAGTAAACCAACCAATAAGTTTCCACCATAAAAATGTTTCCCTCATAAACACCAAGATTCAGTGATAAACAAAAAAATTTATCCAAGTACTGCATTTACTTAACTCCGAGCCACATTTTTTTCCACAAATATTTTTGAAATCAGGGATGCTACTTAGGATTATATACCATCAATTTTTTGGCTCAAAAAAATCTTTATAGTGCAACTGTACTATTTATTAAATGATTAATTATTTTAAGTTGCTATGGCAGTGCCACTGCTAGTATAAATATTAATAAATTAAAATTTTCACTCTCCAATTGTTAAAATGACATAAGTTAACTTTAAAAAAAATTCAGTGAAGGTCCTGAAAAAATTATTTAAGTAAGGTGTACGTACTACATGAAGTTGGTCGCATAAGTTACCTGTTCTACAGGCAGAATAGTATGCAAAACGTGAAATATTGTTTTTCGCAGTAATTGCATAACAAAACATGTTGCATTCATGCTCCGTAACCAAAAATTCGACCACAAAACAATGCAAATTTCTGCGGTAGCCGACTACCATGAGGTTGTCAGATGGATGAAGGTTGGAAAAACAGGTAGCTTATTTTGTTTACATTTCTATGTTACCATTTCCTGTCTGTTTTTAAATTTCTTCACTGTATATTATAGTGCTTGTCAGTGATATTTATATAAAAATGACTTTGGCCACACTGCATCACATAGGTGCGTTCTACAATGACGCGCGTATACAGATCACGTAAGCGGATGCGTAATATGCTACGTTTCAACCTACGACACGCATGCGAACGCGGATATCATACGGATACACATAAGAACACTCGGCATCTCCCAACTCTTCCATGTCCGTGAACCCGCGTAGCCAATAGGAATAGAGTATTTGGTTTGTTGATATTCGTTTTAGTGGCCATTGTGGTATACATGGCAACAAGTGCTTCGATTTGCAGTGGCGATTATAATTTTTGCTTTTATAAATAAGTGAACATTGTTTGGCAGTAGTATGTACACATTTTTAAACACTAAAAATATACCTGTATCAGTAATTTGCAACAGCTGAGTATATTTGTTTTCGTAAGTTGCAAGACTGTGTGTTTCTTTGTATTGTAGAATGGTTAAAATTCATCCTGAATCGTCGGCTTGTTCCGTTTGCGTTTCAGAGTCCGTTTTCTAACGTATTCGTGCATTGCAGAATAGGCCATAGCAAACAGTCCAGCTCTTCATGTTGAAACAACTAACGAATCTATTAGCTATTAAATAGGTCTTAGATGCATGATATCTTTTCGCATGCTCTGTGTATAACACACGTGGTGTTGGCCCAGATAACATCCGATGCGTATGGTGCAGTCTGTCCTGTCTGACCTTAAAAGATAAAGTTTGGCCATCTCGAGTCAGTCAGCACCTAACCTCATGTCTGCACCATCAGTAGAAATGTGCATTTTTGGTTTTATTTTGTGTCACATGGTGGTGTTATTTTTAGCCAAAAGGGAGGTTATTTTCAGCGAAAAGTAGTGTAA
>NQII01001597.1:71015-104286 GCA_002778355.1 Clitarchus hookeri
TACAAATTATAGACCCAGTGTGGTGCAGTAATTTTTATAAAATTCAAATTAATCATAATTTAGAAAAAATTGTTGAATGTTGCTATGTTAGTTTATGATCATTTAGTGATGTTCAAAATAAAAAGAGTGGACATTTGCTCAGGTTTCACCTTCTGTCTGACAGAACACTATTGTAAACTGAGAGAAACCTCTCAGAATCAACATTCGAACAAGGAAGCCAAATGGCCTCACTGCAATTGACAGTAAACTTTGGATGTGAAATTTTTACAACGGTCAGTGCCTTTACAATGTCACATTCACCGCTTTCCGACACTTGTTGATCCAGGGTATTCTGCATATATCTGAAACCATTACATAGTTCTTCAGTAAGTGCACTAGAAGGTTCTTCAAACGCCGTAACTTTGACACTGTGTTGGGGCCTATCTCTTCTGACATAATACACTTTGGGTCAAGAACTTGAAGAATGTCATAATTCTGCTTGCATGGATCTGCTGCCATCATAGAGGTGAGTTTGTCAGAAGAATGCAATACAGTTTTTTCTAGAGTTATTTTAACAGAGGTACTAGTAGCAACACTCCTGCTACCACAGATTTTTTTCTGTTACATCAAAATATACAACAAACCCTGAATAATATCAAACCCCCCTGCTTTAGATTGTTCAGTTCTTTGTATAGAGTGAGCAGTTGCGTATGAAGCTCCTTCTAAATTTTTTATCCCATTCAGGTGTTTGCCATGATATCTGACAAAGCCTGGCAGTGTATGACTTCATGTCTTTTGAGGACAGTGAACACAAATAATTCACTCCTGCATTTTGTGTTGCTTTGAGATCTTCGATACGAGCAAAATCAATAATGTCATGAAAATTGTCAGCAATATGAAAAACACTCTTGAAACATGCATTCCAACGTGTAACAACAGGCAGAGGAAATAGCGCACATGGTTTGTTGTGTCTGGTTTCTAGGAAGTGCTTTTGTTTTCTAGTATCGATGAAAACATGTTTGACGTTAGTAACAGCACTGTTCAGCTCTTGAAGCTCCTTTGCCCATATATTGCCAATAATGTTAAGCTTGTGGGCCCAACACGGAACATGAATAAGATTGTCACCAACAATAACTTGTAGAGAATTTGCACATTTCGTCATGTATGCAGCAGAATCTGTCGGCAAACTTTTGACATTTTCATACTTGACCTCATAAATTTTTAAAGATTCCAAAATGGCTCTGACATAGTTTGTTGCGCCTGCTGCTTCAAGAAAATGTACTCCCGATACAAATAATTCTGGTTTTCCTTCATCATTTAAAGCACGGAACAAAACCACAAACACACATCTCCCTACACTGTCAGTGGTTTCGTCACATAAAATGTATATTTTTTTGTCCTTAATGGTTTCTTTGACAACTTCTCTGCGAGCATTCATAATATTACCAATATATTTTTCCCGAAGTGTTCTAGCACGTGGAAGTTCTCCAGAACCTGAACAAGAACAATTTAATATTACTCTCAATTGCTAGCTGTAATAGTCTCACCTTAAAACTAAAATTGCAGCGTTTGCAATAGCCTATCTTTCACCTTTATTATGACATAGTGATGTTGAGAAAACGCTTATGTACTATACACAATCAACACAATTTTTTGTATAAGGTTTGAGGGAGGGTAGTATGCATTTGTCCAAATTCCAATAATGACCTATCTCACAGGAACCGTGAAAAATCATTGGATTGAGGGTTGACTGTATTTTTAAAACAAGGCATATGAAGTTTTTGTTTTCAAAAGTTGTCTTCACTTAAATGCAAAAACCAGTACAGCGAAAGGAAACAACTTCAACCAAGCTACCATTCACATTATATTTCATAAAAATTCTTGTTTTTATATAAGAAAATGTATGATATGCATAGATATACCATATTTACATATTTACTCGAGTACCACCCGCCCCCATGCAAGACCCGCAACTCACATTTTGAATATCATCCCAGAAAAAAAAAAAAAAAAAACTTACANTTCAGTTCTTAAAACCTGTATTGTAGTTAACAGCTGTGTTACACAAGCTATATGTATGTTACAATACTAAATGTGACAAGAGCCATACTGTATTTATTCATCCATTCTCGTATGTTTGGATAGTCAACCTTCTCTAAAGGTAAGTTCGTCTTCACAAAAGCTGCTGTTGTGTCTTTAATAAGTTTAGCCCCACAGTATTTTTTGCTTTTTGCATCATGAAAAGATGACACAATGGATTCTTGTCGTTTGGCTGCACTTCCAGTTTGTTGCTCTGCCAGACGTTTGTGTTTATCGCTGTTAACATGTTTGGTGCACGCATCTTTTCTTTCCCAAATAATAGACAAATTTGCCGACAAAAAACAGTGTTCTTATCACAACAATATGAATATTCAATTGTTGCAGTACAATCGAATTTTCGATTTCTGTCTGTGGTATTCGAATGAATCATTAGGATTGAAGTTTTCCTTCTCATCAACGGATGGCACTAGGTGCACTACAATATTTACGTAGATTGTCACCAGCAATTGATATTTAACTTTTTGCCATTTTTGTACAAAGATTAAAATATTCTCTTTGCATTTTTCTTTAAAACAGTTTATGTTGAATATTGAACTTACGAGAAGCAAAATCTCATTCAACATTCACTTTGTTAATGAAGAATGATTCGCTTCACTCAAGTGAATGTTCATTTGTTTTAACTTATACAAATGTTTATACACATCTCCACAAAGCAAATGTTTCATTTGAATATCAGGGAAGTTGCAGTTACTGCAATAATTTGGTTTCTGAAAATAAATTTTAGCAATTGTTTTTAGTTTGTAACTTTTCATGAACTGCTAATAGCTTTTATTTTATTAAAATACTTGATATATATCATTATCATTGAAATATATATTTATCATTGAAATGAGAACAGATTGTGAATAGAAAGAAAATAACGTAAGAAGCCTTCTGTCTCAGTTCCATAGGTTTAGGACAGGTCCGGAGTACACATTAGGATGAAAAATAATAAGAGAACCATTTTCAAATACAAATAAACATAACTTCTTATGAACATAAGTGTCATAACTTCAGCCAAATACGCCATTAATACTCGCATCAAAAGAATAGTTTTGAACTGTTAACTTGTAGCAGCATTAACATTAATTCCTTTTGATTAAAATGCAATCAAAGAAAATAGAATATTCGGAATCCGAATGATTGGTTCGATTTCAAACGAGACTATTAGAATAAAAATAGATTTAGAGAATAATTTGATTTTGCCCATCACTACACATTACATTAGAACAATATCACGTTTATCACCTGCCATGTTAGCTGTTCTGACTAATCGTAAGAAAATACAAATAATCGATTTTTCCTCAAGACTCTGGAAAATTGACAATCTCTCAATTAATAAATTATAGTGTTCTGAAGAAATGTCAGATTCACGGCATTCTGCATGTCTGGAAGCGAATTCGCTGTATTTTTAAAACAGTGAAAAACTTGTTTAATAATAATAATATTAATAAAAAAATGTAAAACTTTGTTTTATTGCAAATGCGATAAGTGCATGTCTCTAACAATCAGTATCTGACATCACAGGTCATGAGAACCAATCAAATGATTATCACAACAGCATGGTCAGCTTGGACAGATCAGAAAGACACATCTGCTCAATTGTGGCAGGCCTTTTACATTTCAAATGATTGTGCGTGCATCTGCCATGTTATATTTATTGAGCAATGGGATTATAACCCAATACTTCATTTATAGTGACAAAAAGATGTGTGCATTATTTTGTTTTTTTGAAACAAATGCGATTATTTTTGCTGAATATAATATAAATTCAGCAGCTGGTAAGCTATTTCAAATCAATGAATCGTACTTGGACTGCTGTCGAGAAGCAGGCAATGCTATTATTTGCTTCCAAAGGCACAATATCACCTTTTATAGAGTGAAAAATATTTGTTTTGATGGCAAATCATTTCTGTCAAAGGTAAAATTAAACTTATAACTTCTTTCAGAAATTAAATTTACTACTAAAGTAGTGTTGAGTTGAGAGAGATTTGAGCGGCTCTTAACAACATCTTGAGAGCGGATGAGGGTGAAATGACGAGAGAATGGAGCAGCCAGAATGCAAGGGTGGGGGGAAACTGGAGATCCCAGAGAAAAACCACCAACCAGCGGCATCATCTGGCACAGTTCCCACTTGCGAAAATCCTGGAGTGACCCGGACGGGGATTGAACCTGGTTCGCCATGGTGGGAGGCGAGCAGTCTAACCACTCAGCCACCAGGGCCCCTAATAATGTAGTGGTTTAACCTGTGGTCGTAAATGTAAACCAATAATTTTTTCCCAGGATTTCCCCCAAAAAACTAGGCGCAGATTAGAATTGATGCTGTCTTAGAGTCAAGTAAATACGGTAGTTGTATGCACTCTACTGAGAATTTTGTCAGAGTTTTTCACCATTCAGCTATAAGGCTGGGCAGTATTTTGAACAAAAACTGACTATGTTCACAATGTCACAGGTTCAGGTATTAAAAAAATCCTGAATTGCATAGCTGAATACAGTATTCACTTGATTCTAAGTTGCACATTTTTCCAGAAGTATTTTTGAAAAACAAGGGCGCGGTTTACAATTAGGTATCATAAAACTATTGTCCTAAATATTTTTTGGGTGCAACTATACTATTTGTTTGAATAATTAATGTTAGTAGTTATTAATAAATTTAAAAATTTATTTTCCAGTTATTAAAATAAGGTAGATAAGTTATAAAAAAATTATGTTAAGGTCTGGAATAGAGTGATTTAAGTAAGGTGTATGTACTATGTGAAACTGGACATAGAAGTTACTTGTTATACAGACAGAATTTTATGCAGGAAGTGAAATATGGTTTTTCGAAGTACGTTTGTAACAAAACATTGCATACATGCTCCGTAATGTAAAAAGCATTGTCCACAAAAAAAAAACTTAAATTTTTTGTAGTAACCGATTAGGCAGATGTGTTTCTGCAGGAACAGGATCTAGAGTGACGCGCTGTATCTTTACATGAAATGAACAGAGCAGCAATCTAGCAGGAAACCTAGCAACTACATGTGGAGTAACAGTACAACCGTATAGCAGCAAGCATAGCAAATTCATGTTGGAGTAACAGCGCACAACTATCTAGCGGATCAAGCAGCAACTAAATACAGGAAAAACAGTGCGGCCCAGGGGGTGGACACTGAATAGGGCAGACTGGATCACTAATATCGAGGCCATCATTCACAAACAACATTATAAACTAAAATTATTAGTTAAAAGATAAATGATTGTTTTTCATTATATATAATAAATGGGACACAAACAGATAATGTATAAATAACATCTTTACTAATATAAACCAATATTAATTACTAGATTTAATAACACACAAGTTCAGTTGTAAGCAATAACTGTAAACATTATAAAAAATGACCGGCTCGTTTTTATTAAGTCTCATTTTATTTGACGCCTGTGAATGATGAGGACGTCACGGTAGGGCTAGTTTGGGGTGTGTCTGTTAGACACATAGCTGGCTGTCAAGATTGACTTATGGTTTGTTCACTGGAGCCTGGCCAATATACAACCAGGGGGCATGTGGTGCTGCGGCGGGTGATGCAGGTAGAGGCCTCAGGAGGGCTGCTGGCTCGGCTGAGGTAGCACCACGGGTTTGCGAGACCCAGTGGTACGTTGAGTCCTTGGTGGAGGGTGANTTGAGTACTTGGTGGAGGGTGACGACGGCAGGATGTGGTTCTCCGGCAGTCTTAAATGGGGGCTGAAATAAAGAGGAGGAGGGAGATGGGTGGTGAGACCTCTCCAACTGTCGGGCGGCTTGAGTTCGTTCCCAGGGGATTATGCTGCGAAGTGCAGTTGGGGTTGGGTTACAGTCAAAGTTAAGCTTGGAGTTGGTAGCTGCCTTTCTAATACGCAACCTGGTACCTCTCCTACAGGTGTAAGGCATGTAAGTCGGTTCTACAGTCGCCCATGCAAGAGAGGAGCAGGCAATAAAGTACCCTATCTAAGTGTTGAGCCAAGCAGAAACCAAGCCAACCAGAGTCGTACCACAGTACTCTAACCAGCGACAGTTCAGTGCGGTGGTTAGAGCGGTGGGTTTACCCCGAGAGTCCGAAAACTATGTGGGTGTGGACCAAAGGAGCCAGACCTTCAAACCCAGTCTCATATTTTCGGCGACAATTCAGTGTGGTGGATGAGTGAATGGACTGGACTGACTAACCGCCTTGTGGTTGTAACCAAATGGTCGTACTGCACACCAGATGCACAATATGGGTGGCCGTCTAATGTGTATTGTTTTGACGTATGTGCACCCGGTTAAGGGAGCCCTCAGTCCTACAATAGGTTCGGAAAATAGGTGGGGAATGCAGCGGTCTCCTGCTCTTCCCTGGTGGGCTGATGTCTACGGAACTTGGCGTTACAGTCACCCTTTGCAATGAGTACTTGGAAGTTAATAAAAGACGCGTTTATTCCGAGAGGAGGAATAACACGGTGGCCCGTATTAACTCCCAATTTACCAAGAACTGTAACGGAAGTTAACCTACGCAAACCAGGTGAAGGGGAAATGGGTCAGAACTAACAAAGTAGATGTGGCTAGGTAGCTATGATACTGGCTAACCCTAACTAACTCGATGCTTGTTGTCCAGAATGGACTCGGGTACCACTACCAGAAGGGTAGTGGGTGTATAAAAGGGGTGTTGACTTCTTTATGGCGTTCTGGTGAAGGTCTTGAAGAGTGTCCGGTAGGTCGTGAAGATGATGGTGTTAGCAGAGAGCTCCAGCACTGGAAGTGGTGGAGCGAGCTGCTGAGAAAAAACTGCAGTTCTGCGGCTGTGCACAGATATATATTCCATCTGCCCACGGGCTTTCTGAGGTGCGGGGGTGGTGGGGTGAGCTGCTCCTCCTCCCGTGGGCGGAGCTGCGCTCTATGGTGCCATTTCTCGGTCCGTGGCAATAGCAGGTATCTCTGTCATGTGGGGTTTCATCTGCGGTGTGATCTTAGATGGGGGGCCTAGCTGGCTTCTATCACATGAAAGGGGTTGGCGTGACACGTCTCCTTCCTCCCCTTCATCATCTCCTTTTCCCCCCATCCTACCCCTCACCATTAATTGTGTCCCACATCACATCATCTTCGCTCCCGTCAAGAGCATTCGACAGTCCCATCTTCTTAAAAAGCTCCGCGATGATATCTTGCGTGATGAGGCTCCAACTTGTCAAAATCCAGCCACACATCATTTTCAATGTTGGTTGCTTCACTTTCCCGCTGGGTGATGTCTCATGATGGCCAATAGCCCATTCTGCGTAAATGTGTTTAAAGTTATCCTTGAAAGGCTTATGTGTGGATACATATAGTGGCTGTACAATGGATGTGAAACCACCTGGAAAGATTGCCAATGTAGTTTTGTTGGTCTGCAGTTCTTGATGAACTTCATCCACCAGATGACCCCGGAAACTATCTAACACTAACAGATACCGCTTTCTTAACAATGCGACCAGTCTTCTAGGCCAGACAGTACGTACACAGTCTGTCATTAGTGTCTGGTCCATCCACCCCTTCCTCTGTACACGGATGTGAATGTCAGCCAGAAATTTTAAGCTTTTAGAGATGGTCTTTCTTTTGAAAATAACAAAAGGCCACAGGTTACAGTCATCTGCGGTAACTACCAGCATTACAATCAGCCACCGCATTTCATTGCCAGTCATTTTTGCAATTACGCTGGAAGCACCTTTCTCATGTTTTACCAAACTGGTGTTTGGTCCTTGTTCCCAATCTGGGAAAGGAGGTATGAATTTTGAAGCAGAAGACGAATTACACCCTGTGACAATCAATCACTGTCAGTGTAATCCTATGGGAGTTTTTTTTACAAAGTGCCATTCAGCGACATAGTGACAGGCCTTTCCACAGTATGAGGAGTATCACCCAACCGTGACTTACTTTGAACTGGGCTCCAAAAATGTTGTTTTCATGTCCAATGTCCCGTGCTTCCAGCTGCAACATTTCATGGCTAACGCCGCAGCCATAGTTTCACAATTCATGCACATATTGCAATAACATGTCTTTGATTTGCTGAAACTTTCTAGCCTTTGGTCTATGAAAAGAATGCAGTATTCTGAAGTGCCACTAAAATCTTTATTCAGCCCCGCACAAGTTTCTCACTGACCGAAAAGTTTCTCTGCTGCCTGGTTTCATGGAAACCAGGCAGCAACTCACCATGTAACTGTTTAACTATGGTATACTGTATCTTTGGAAGTATGATTACGTGTGTGCAAGTTTCCCAAATTAACGAGAAACAATATTGACCTTTAAAGAAATAGAAAAAAGATAAATAAAACAGTGGGTGGGGGAAGGGCACAATGCGAGTGATGGCATCCGGCAGCTCATTGCCCTCGTAGCGCTTCCCCTCCTTCACATTTCTCCTCCAACCACTGTCAAGAGGCTTTGTGGAGAAACTGCGAGTGAGAAGAGGGGAAATACAATGTGGAAGAGATAAAGAGAGAGGGGGAGGAAGGGAGGGATGCCGAGCAAGAGGGAAAATGAGATAAAGGGAGCGAGCAAGCTGGGCTGGGTGGCTGGAGTGATACAAAGTGGGACTGACAGGCATGGAACGTGCGATGATGCAATGCATAGTGCAATATTTGTCAAGCACAATCATTAAGCCATCATGATACAAAGGAAATGTCACCTTTATTATTATTCTATCAAACAGTTTNTCCTTCACATTTCTCCTCCAACCACTGTCAAGAGGCTTTATGGAGAAACTGCGAGTGAGAAGAGGGGAAATACAACATGGAAGAGATAAAGAGAGGGGGGGAGGAAGGGAGGGATGTCGAGCAAGAGGGAGGATGAGAGAAAGGGAGCAAGCAAGCTGGACTGGGTGGCTGGAGTGATACAAAGTGGGACTGACAGGCAAGGAACGTGCGATGATGAAATGCATAGTGCAACATTTGTCAAGCACAATCATTAAGCCATCATGATACAAAGGAAATGTCACCTTTATTATTATTCTATCAAACAGTTTNATTTGTCAAGCACAATCATTAAGCCATCATGATACAAAGGAAATGTCACCTTTATTATTATTCTATCAAACAGTTTTATATGTAGTTGAAAAAAAGTTTTACTGAAGGCAAAAGTATGGTGTGACCCATACATGTGGGAAACCCTTATGATAGAAAAAGTAGATTTTTTTTGCCAGAAAACATACCTGCAACCCATGTGCGTAGGAAACAGTTTTACGGGTAAACACGATAATCATGTCACAACTCAAGTCCACAAATTTCTTTTTTGTTCAAAAACAGTGCTTACAACATGTAATCACATTTTTTTCAGCACAAAGAATCTGTATCATAGATACCTCTTGATACAGAAGAGTCGTAGTATTGAGAATCAAAATCAGTCAATANCAGCACAAAGAATCTGTATCATAGATACCTCTTGATACAGAAGAGTCGTAGTATTGAGAATCAAAATCAGTCAATACTTAAAAATATATCATCAAATTTTGTATTTTTTTTTTACACATTTAGTTTATTATGCGCCAGAATGTAGAAGGAAAGCAAAAACATTTACATATTGATGATGGAGACATGAAAAACATACCTTCAGCTGCAGAGCNCAGAATGTAGAAGGAAAGCAAAAACATTTACATATTGATGATGGAGACATGAAAAACATACCTTCAGCTGCAGAGCTATGTTCAGATTCTGATGAGTAGAAGGAACGCTTCTTCACTTGAGTCTTCTTATTGCGAGGCTCAACTACTGGAACTGGCATTTCTACATCTCGTACGCTAGAGTCTGCGACCACCTCGGGGAAAGTTGGCAGGTCGTGGTAACCCATTGCTCTTGCATTGATGTAGTGAGAGAGGGAACCCAGCTGGAACTGCTCCCTGTCTGCAATCCCAAAACTTGATGATGATTTTAAACTTGACAAATAAATGTCAAAAGCAGCAATAAAATATCTGTATGTTGTAAGCAACTGCTGGCTGCACTATAACAATGGTAGTGATGTAATTCCAATGTGCACAATAACAGATATATGGAGTTGGATCAGAGCTGCTTAGTATAAACCAGTTACGCGTACTAACATATATACAAACACAACTTTGCCTCATCTTCATGTGTCATCACGTCACTCCAGGCAGGGTTTGAAACCTGAACGACGTGCTACCAAAGCGGACTAGCACGCCCCAGGCAAAGGGGCATCCACGGACATGGCAGTGAAGACTGTCTTCACCTTATATCAGAAGTAACACCACCCCCCAGGTGCGATATATGCCAGCCAGGCAGTCCAGCGCTGTGCCTGAGCTCACGGCAGTGATGCAACATGCATACGAGGAAAAACCGCACTTCCAGTCTCCCCTGAGAGATAGCGGCCTTCGCCGCTAAGGGAGGAGCTCCAACACGAAGATACCAGATAAGCCAAAGAGAGCAGAAGGGCCCGCAGCTGGCCGTCCATATAGGCAAGCGCACGGCCCAGAAATGTTAGTGGATATTCAGCAGCTGGCTCCACAACCTCGTGTGCTGGAGCTGTCTGCCACTAATGCCTTCCTCACAAAGGACCACCACTCTTCAAGAGATCTTCCAGACCTTCAACCTCTGAAGTAGTCTTCAGCACATTTAACACTCACTACCCCTCTGGTAGTGACACCCCGAGTCCCTTCTGGACAACAGCATTAGAATTAATTAGGGTCAGTTAGTATTATAACTACCTAGCCGCATCTGCTCTTGTCTAGTTTAGACCCAGGTCCCCTTCACCTGGTATTACCGTAGTTTACTTCCGTTACAGTTCATTGTTAGTTAGGAGTTAGTATGGGCCACTATGTCTATTCCTCACGGGAATAAACACGTGATCTTACCTAACCTCAGAGTATTCATTTCCAGGGCGACTGTGACTTTAATCCCAAGTAGACGTCGGCCTACCAAGGAAAAGTAGGAGACCGCATCATTTAAACCATTTTGCCGAATCTACAGTAGGACTGCAGACCCCCTTAACAGGGCGCACATACGTCTAAAACACACACACATTGGACGGCCACCCATACTGTGGATCAGGTACGGCAAGGTACTTAGTGCACACGTATACTAGAAACTAAATCCACAAGGTGGTTAGACAGCTAGTCCAGCCAATTCACTCCATCCAACGCATTATTTTCGTCGGAAGGAGTGATAAAACTGGTTCTGGAGGTCTGATCCCTTTTGGACCACACCCACGTGGCTGCCAGACATCCAGAGTAAGCCACCGCACCAACCACCACATTGTACTTTGCCGGTTGGAGTAATCGGGTCCAACTCTGGTTGGCTTGGGCTCAACTGGCTTTACACCTAGCTAGGGATCTTCATCGCCTGCTCTTCCTTAGCGTGGCAGAATTTAGTTCCTACCTCTATGCCTTAAAACCCATAGGAGTGGTACAAAGTGGAGAGCGAAGAGGGCAGCTATTGCTGTGAATGCCAATTATGTGTGACATTCTCAAACACTGAATATAGACCAAAAGCTGTAAGACATGAGAAAATGTTAGTAGTATGGTTAGGTTGATCCAGGGACACAGGCTTCTGCCACAGGATTCAGGATTAGTCTGCCATCTTGGTTGACATCACAGGCGAAGGTTGCAGGCATGTTCATCTCCCCCCTCGCTGCTCCCACCACACGGCTGGCCATTCCCAGCAACCAGCAACTTTCACCACACTCATCTCACCCCCTACCCCTCACCACTCACCTTCACTCTCCCAATCAAAAAAAAAAGGCAAAAATTTAGAAAAAAATGTATAAAAAACAAGGAACACATAACGTTACTCCACCCTTCCCTGCTCAACCCCAACACCATAGCAACGCCTCCCACCCCTCACCAACCACCTCACAATTATAAAAGATCAAGGAAAAAATCACATTGATGACTCCGACCACCATGTTGGTTGTTGTTGCGACTTTGACAAGAACACCAATTACTTTGAAATCAAAAAATTAATTAATCACAAAAAATCTAAAATAAATTGTAAAAACACTGATTAAATATTACATACACAATGCAAAAAACAAAGTTGGGTGTGTGTGACCCTGAGGTTTCAATTCTCATAAAACTGGTATGACGATCAGCGGGCGACCAACCCTTGCCAGTTTTTATTGGCTGTTTAGTTCACAAGCCTCCAACCATACAAGACAACAATACCAGCTTAAAATTAAGATTGCCCGGGCCAGTCAACACCACTGCCAAACTATACAAACCACCCATAACACACAGTTATTCCAGCCGTCCAGTCTAATGACCATCAAGATGAGCCAACCACAACATCTGACCATTACTAGCTGGTCATAACAAAGGACCATACCAACCAACTATACTAGCCAAGGACTACTCCTGCAGACTGACTCCTCTTCCTCCTCTACAAACCTTTGCAGTCCTCAACAATCCTCTCTAATCCTCTTCAATCCACACCAATACTCTGTAATCCTTCTCACCAACTCTCACTAATCCTCTGAAAACCTCAGTAATACTTCTCGCCAATCCTGAGCAATTCTCCTCATCAATCCTCCTTTGTGATCCATAGCAATTCTCCGCAATCATAACGAATCAGCACCACATACACCACAATCAGCACAGCTTGTACCACAACCAGCACTACATGCACAGCATGCACTGCAGTTGGCACTGCATTCACCACAATCAGCACTGCATGTACCACAATCTTCAGCAATTCTCCTCCGCAATCATCTGCACCAATCTACATCAATCCTGAGCACCAATTCTCAGCAATCCTCCGCACCAATCCTCGCCAATCATTTTTCAAACCTTCAATCAATCCCAATCTCTCAATCTGTTCTTTGATCAATCCTTTGGTTTGTCCCCACACATTTATATAGAAATTACATTCGTTCACCAACTGTCTCCAAATTTGTACATGTCAACATAATTAATTAATGTTCTGTATGCAGTCCACTATTCATTCATTTTTAATACTTAGTCTTCACTAATATTCTATATGCTGATGTTTACTTTAATAGTCGAGTGCTCATAGCACCACTTTGAAGTTGCAAGAGATAAAAGGATAAAGCAAAAAAAATTTAAACAGAAAATTATTTGATTTTAAAGATATTATACTCATTTTACACATTACAATATCAGAAGAAAGGAGTTCATCACATCGTAAGATATAACCCCTTTTCTTCAGTTCACAAGTGATTGAAGATATCTTGTTAATGTGCGAGAAATCTCCACCTTGTTGCAAAGTGATCAAATGTCTGAGTCTATCAACAAGTTCATTCGGGTCTTCGGGAAATACGTAGTTAGTGTTCTCAGAGTCTTCTACCTTCATGTCGCTTGTTGCAGCAGATGTGGTGGACAGGTGTGTCAGAACATCGAGGAATTTACCATTGTCTTTAGCACCATCACTGTCTTCATGTTCATTTTCATCAATGCTGTCTTCATGGTCATCTTCACCTCCTGTTTAGTATGCAATATTAAATTTACTTTTCTTTGTAGCAAGAGTTTTATGGTCATCAGTATTTAGAAGTTCATTGATTTCACACAAAGTCTTGCAAGTGTATATTTCGTGCAAACTGACTACAGTACAACGCAGGTCACTCATTCCATCTTTAACATTAGACATTGATGCAGCAAGAGGTATTGGCAGCAACACTTGATAGCTCTCAAAAGACGAGTCCTTGCAGTTCTTGGAGTGGTTCTTCAATGTATCATATTGCATTAACTGCAAGTGGTCATTGTCATAATGTTTCCTTATGAAAAAAGGACTGTTCGTAGAGGTGGTTCTCTCATGTCGCCAAGCATTTTGACTGAAGGTGAAAACTGGATCGCAAAATCAACTGTGACAACAATCAGATGGTGATGATGCAGGACACGGTTCCGTGTTCGTTAAGGTGAAATGTAGGCCTTCGTATTCACAATTCATCTTCATTGTATGATGAGAGAGTGGTTCAAAATCAATGTTCGGCGTCAGAACGACAACTACCAGTTTTCTATATAAAAGTGATTCTTTTTGCAGTAAGAGTCTAGTTTATGCCCACAGAAGACCTTCTGAATATTCTTAAATTTAATAATTAATTGGAAAGCACTCTTGAGAAAACACACATACTNACTTTGAAATCAAAAAATTAATTAATCACAAAAAATCTAAAATAAATTGTAAAAACACTGATTAAATATTACATATAGAATGCAAAAAACAAAGTTGGGTGTGTGTGACCCTGAGGTTTCAATTCTCATAAAACTGGTACGACGATCAGCGGGCGACCAACCCTTGCCAGTTTTTATTGGCTGTTTAGTTCACAAGCCTCCAACCATACAAGTCAACAATACCAGCTTAAAATAAAGATTGCCCAGGCCAGTCAACACCACTGCCAAACTATACTAACCACCCATAAAACACAGCCATTCCAGCCGTCCAGTCTAATGACCATCAAGATGAGCCAACCACAACATCTGACCATTACTAGCTGGTCATAACAAAGGACCATACCAACCAACTATACTAGCCAAGGACTACTACTGTAGACTGACTCCTCCTCCTCCTCTACAAACCTTTGCAGTCCTTACCAATCTTCTCTAATCCTCTACAATCCACACCAATACTCTGTAATCCTTCTCACCAACTCTCACTAATCCTCTGAAAACCTCAGTAATACTTCTCACCAATCCTGAGCAATTCTCCTCATCAATCCTCAGCAATTCTTCGCAATCCTCCTTTGTGATCCATAGCAATTCTCCGCAATCATAACGAATCAGCACCACATACACCACAATCAGCACAGCTTGTACCACAACCAGCACTACATGCACAGCATGCACTGCAGTTGGTACTGCATTCACCGCAATCAGCACTGCATGTACCACAATCTTCAGCAATTCTCCTCCGCAATCCTCTGCACCAATCTACATCAATCCTGAGCACCAATTCTCAGCAATCCTCTGCACCAATCCTCGCCAATCATTACCNAGCAATCCTCCGCACCAATCCTCGCCAATCATTTTTCAAACCTTCAATCAATCCCAATCTCTCAATCTGTTCTTTGATCAATCCTTTGGTTTGTCCCCACACATTTATATAGAAATTACATTCGTTCACCAACTGTCTCCAAATTTGTACATGTCAACATAATTAATTAATGTTCTGTACACAGTCCACTATTCATTCATTTTTAATACTTAGTCTTCACTAATATTCTATTTGCTGATGTTTACTTTAATAGTCGAGTGCTCATAGCACCACTTTGAAGTTGCAAGGGATAAAAGGATACAGCAAAAAAAATTTAAACAGAAAATTATTTGATTTTAAAGATATTATACTCATTTTACACATTACAATATCAGAAGAAAGGAGTTCATCACATCGTAAGATATAACCCCTTTTCTTCAGTTCACAAGTGATTGAAGATATCTTGTTAATGTGCGAGAAATCTCCACCTTGTTGCAAAGTGATCAAATGTCTGAGTCTATCAACAAGTTCATTCGGGTCTTCGGGAAATACGTAGTTAGTGTTCTCAGAGTCTTCTACCTTCATGTCGCTTGTTGCAGCAGATGTGGTGGACAGGTGTGTCAGAACATCGAGGAATTTACCATTGTCTTTAGCACCATCACTGTCTTCATGTTCATTTTCATCAATGCTGTCTTCATGGTCATCTTCACCTCCTGTTTAGTATGCAATATTAAATTTACTTTTCTTTGTAGCAAGAGTTTTATGGTCATCAGTATTTAGAAGTTCATTGATTTCACACAAAGTCTTGCAAGTGTATATTTCGTGCAAACTGACTACAGTACAACGCAGGTCACTCATTCCATCTTTAACATTAGACATTGATGCAGCAAGAGGTATTGGCAGCAACACTTGATAGCTCTCAAAAGACGAGTCCTTGCAGTTCTTGGAGTGGTTCTTCAATGTATCAGATTGCATTAACTGCAAGTGGTCATTGTCGTAATGTTTCCTTATGAAAAAAGGACTGTTCGTAGAGGTGGTTCTCTCATGTCGCCAAGCATTTTGACTGAAGGTGAAAACTGGATCGCAAAATCAACTGTGACAACAATCAGATGGTGATGATGCAGGACACGGTTCCGTGTTCGTTAAGATGAAAGGTAGGCCTTCGTATTCACAATTCATCTTCATTGTATGATGAGAGAGCGGTTCAAAATCAATGTTCACGGCGTCAGAACGACAACTACCAGTTTTCTATATAAAAGTGATTCTTTTTGCAGTAAGAGTCTAGTTTATGCCCACAGAAGACCTTCTGAATATTCTTAAATTTAATAATTAATTGGAAAGCACTCTTGAGAAAACACACATACTTGTTTGCATCAGGAGTAAAATATAAATGGAAAAACACCCAGATACATATAGAAATATCAGATAGGAATATACTTAGTTATGTATAAATTAAATTAAAAATAACTTTATATATTTATATTTATAAACATATGCTTAAAACCATATTAAAATAATATATTTGTATATTGTTATGCGAGTATCTGCGTGTTTTCCAATTAAATTTTTACTCCTGATCCAAACAAGTATGTAGGTTTTCTCAGAATGCTCCCCAATTTATTGTTAGATGAAACAAAATATTTCAGAAGGCCTTCTATAGACACAAGCTAGGCTCTATACTGCAAAAATAACCACTTTTACATAGAGAGATGGTAGTTGTAGATCTGACGCTGTGAGGTGAAAATCAATTTGGAACCACTCTCTCATCATACAACAAAGATGAATTGTGNTATTTGTATATTGTTATGCGAGTATCTGCGTGTTTTCCAATTAAATTTTTACTCCTGATCCAAACAAGTATGTAGATTTTCTCAGAATGCTCCCCAATTTATTGTTAGATGAAACAAAATATTTCAGAAGGCATTCTATAGACACAAGCTAGGCTCTATACTGCAAAAATAACCACTTTTACATAGAAAGATGTTNACAAAATATTTCAGAAGGCATTCTATAGACACAAGCTAGGCTCTATACTGCAAAAATAACCACTTTTACATAGAAAGATGTTAGTTGTAGATCTGACGCTGTGAGGTGAAAATCAATTTGGAACCACTCTCTCATCATACAACAAAGATGAATTGTGAGTACAAAGGCCTGCCTTTGACCTCAACAAACATGGAGCTACGACCTGCATCATCGCCATCTGAAAGTTGTCAGAGTCGATTCTGCAATTGAGTTTTCACCTTCAGTCAAAAAGCTCTCATGAGGAAATATTATGNGACCTGCATCATCGCCATCTGAAAGTTGTCAGAGTCGATTCTGCAATTGAGTTTTCACCTTCAGTCAAAAAGCTCTGTGACATGAGAAAACCACTTGTATGAAGAGTCCTTCTCTCATGAGGAAATATTATGACAATGGTCACATGCAATTTACACAAAGTGATACATTGAAGAACCACAACAAGAACTGCAAGAATTTGTTTGGTGAGCTAGCAAGTGCTGCAGCCAATACCTATTGCTGCATTGATGGCTATTAATTCCACAGGCAATTATAATGAGAAAGTTAATGCAAAAGATGGAATGAGTGACCTGCATCCTCCAGTAGAGTCAGTTTGCGAAAAAATATACACTTGCAAGACTTTCAAGTGAAATAAATGAACTTAAAAATAAACTGCCATCAAATCTATATAATGATACCATACAACTCTTGTTACAAAGAAAAGTTAATTTAATACAGAATACAAAAAGGAGGTGAAGAAAACCATGAAGACAGTATTGATGAAAATGAACATGAAGGCAGTGATGGTGCTGAAGACAATGGCAANGAGGTGAAGAAAACCATGAAGACAGTATTGATGAAAATGAACATGAAGGCAGTGATGGTGCTGAAGACAATGGCAATTTTCTCGATGTTCTGACACACTCCTCTACCACATTTGCTGCAACGTGAAGAAGCAGAAGATACTGAAAAAACTTGCTACATATTTCCCGAAGACCCGAATGAACTCGTTGATAGACTCAAACATTTAATTGCTTTGCAACAAGGAGGAAATTTCTCGCATGTTAACAAGATATCATCAATCATTGGTGAACTGAAGGAAAGGGGTTATATCGCAGGACGTGATAAATTCTTTCTTCTGATATTGTAATGTGTAAAATAAGCATAATATTTTTAAAATAAATTTATTGTGTTTTAATTTTTTTGTGCTTTATCCTTTTATGGTTTATAACTTTAAAGTGGTGCTATGAGAACTCAACAATAAAAGTAAAGATCCACATACATAATATTAATTAAGACTTTAAGTAAAAAAATNGTGGTGCTATGAGAACTCAACAATAAAAGTAAAGATCCACATACATAATATTAATTAAGACTTTAAGTAAAAAAATGCATGGAGTGAGTGAGTGAAGAGATTTGGGCGGCTCTTAACATCAAGATCTTGAGAGCCGGTAAAAAGNAAAAAAATGCATGGAGTGAGTGAGTGAAGAGATTTGGGCGGCTCTTAACATCAAGATCTTGAGAGCCGGTAAAAAGCATGGATAGTGAACTACAAAAAAACATTAATTCTGTTGACATGTACAAATTTGGAGACAGTTGGTAAACAAATGTAAATGCTATATATATGGGTGGTGACAAACTGTAGGATTGATCAAAGAATCAATCGAGGAATTGGGATTGATAGTAGGATTGGTAAGGATTGGCGAGGACTGGTGCGGAGGATTGCTGAGGATTGGTGGGGAGGATTGCTGAGGATTGTGAAGCGATTGCTGTGTGTGTGGTGCTTATTGTGGTGTGTGTGGTGCTTATTGCGGCATGTGTGGTGTTTATTTCAGTGCGTGCAGAGCTGATTGCGGTGCGTGCAGGGCTGATTGCGGTGTGTGCAGTGCTGATTGCGGTGCGTGCAGTGCTAAATGCGGTGCACACTGTGCATGCGATGCTGATTGTAATGCATGTGGTCCTGATTGCACAGTGTATGTGGTGCTGATGCAGTGTATGCAGTGCTGAATGGTGAGGATTGCTGTGGATTGTGGAGGAGGATTGCTGTAGATTATGGAGGATTGCTGTGGATTGTGGAGGAGGATTGCTGTGGATTGCAGAGGAGTGCGGAGGAAAATAGAAGTGGAGGATTGAGGAGGGGGATTGAAGATGAGAAAGAGGAGTCAGTCTCCAGGAGTCAGTCTTGGATATAGCCAGTCCTTAGCTGGTATAGTTGGTCGGTAGGGTCCTTTGTTATGACCAGCTTGTAATTGTCAGATGTTATGGTTGGCTTATCTTGATGGTTGTTAAGACTGGATGGTTGGAATGGATGTGTGTTATGGGTGGTTCGTATAGTTTGGGAGTGTTGTTGACTGGCAAAGCCGGTTCGTATTTTTAACTGGTATTGTTAGTCACCAACTGATCGTCATACCAGGGAGTGGTTATGCTCTACCCTCAGGCTCACACACACTCAACTTTGTTTTTTGCATTATAATGTATGTAATTTTTCCGCAATGTTTTTACAATTTTTAGATTTTTTGTGATTTTTTTTATTTTTCAAGTTAAGGTCATTGGTGTCAACGTCAAAGTTGACAACTACCAGCATGTTGGTCTGTACGGCAGAGATTTCTTGGCATGGAATGGAAGGTAGCTATTGAAATGTGGGTATCGAAGGTGGTTGGTGGGTTTAATGTGAACAGTTGTTTCAATTTTACTATTGTGAAGGGCTAGTTTCACATCCAGAAATATGGCGTGTGATTTTGAGTAGGTCAAGGTGTACAAGTTAAGGCTGTTGAGTAAAGAGGGGTGAGTGAAGAGATTTGGGCGATTCTTAACATCTGGGTCTTGAGAGCAAATGAGAGTGAAGCGAGGCGACTATGGAGCAGTGCCAGGATACGGGATGCAAGGGCAGAGGAAACTGGAAATCCCAGAGAAAACTCTCTGACCAGTGGCATTGTCCAGCACGATCCCCACATGCGAAAATCCGGGGATGACACCACTGGGAATCAAATCCGCTTATCAGAGCGAGGCGAGTAGTCTGACNGTTTAATGTGAACAGTTGTTTCAATTTTACTATTGTGAAGGGCTAGTTTCACATCCAGAAATATGGCGTGTGATTATTGTAGGTCAAGGTGTACAAGTTAAGGCTGTTGAGTAAAGAGGGGTGAGTGAAGAGATTTGGGCGATTCTTAACATCTGGGTCTTGAGAGCAAATGAGAGTGAAGCGAGGCGACTATGGAGCAGTGCCGGGATACAGGATGCAAGGGCAGAGGAAACTGGAAATCCCAGAGAAAACTCTCTGACCAGTAGCATTGTCCAGCACGTTNAACTGGAAATCCCAGAGAAAACTCTCTGACCAGTGGCATTGTCCAGCACGTTCCCCACATGCGAAAATCCGGGGATGACACCACTGGGAATCAAATCCGCTTATCAGAGCGAGGCGAGTAGTCTGACCACTACACCACCGTGGCCCCTAAGGTAATTGAGGAAGTGGATGAGATTGTCCTCAGTTCAATCCCAGATAATGATGTTTCTACACTAATGTTTGTGAAAAATGCAACACCAAGGATACAATTGTTTGAAATGAACTTTGTACCACAGATTAAGTACATGACAATGCACAATTGATTAGGATTACAGAATTGTACATGATCTCTGTCTTTGAGAGTTTAGTATGGTGTGAAGGACCCACGTGCTGCAATTAGAACCCCTAAAACGTCGTGGGATGGAATCAAAGAGGACCTGGATATGTTCCTGGGGAATCTCCCTCCACGAGGTTTGTATGCGAGTCCACAAAGCATCAAAAGTGGTTGCTGGAGGTCTGTGAAGAACAAGTCATCGACCAATCATATCCCAGACATGTTCGATGGGCGACATGTGCAGGTCAGGGAAGCAGGTACCCGTCGTTCATTGAAGAGGGCTTGCACAATCCCCGCCACATGTGGCTGGTCATTGCCCTGTTGAAATATGGCATTTGGAGTCGCCTGAAGGAGGGACAGTACCTCGGGCTCGAAAACCTCCCTGACGTAGCAGTTACTGTTTAGATTGTCCTCAATACGTAGGAATCAAGGTTGCATATTGTATCCACTGGTGCCCCAAACAATCACACTTGGCCTTTGTCTGCTATGCTGCTTCACAATGCATGTTGCCAGAGTGCAGTCACCAAGGTAGCGTCTAACACATATGCAGCTATCACTGTAGGACAGGTTGAAGCTGAACTTATCCGAAAACACTAAATTTTGCCAATCAGCATGCCAGCGAAAGCGTTCACGTACCTATTGCAGTCTAAGGCGTTTGTGGTTTCTGGACAATGGAAGCCGATGCAATGGCATGCATGCCACCATTCCAACCCGCAGCAGACGGTGTCAAACCGTCGATGCAGACAGGTCCACGCCTATTGCAGTGCTCCAGTGTCGAGCCAACACTTTGGACAAGGCTGTACGGTCACGTATGGCCATGCAGACATGATGGTGGTCATCCAGTGCAGTGGTCACATTGCGTGGTCCGGTACCCGCTCGTCGCTGCCCCACACGCATCACTGCCGTAGCAGTATGCCCTGTACAAGCTGAAATGTCACGGTTTGACAGATCCATTTCCCGGAGACCGATCATTCTGTCCCGTTCGAACTCACTCACATGCTGATATAACGCCCTTTGACGTCGATGAGGCATACTGGCACTTGCTTTCACTTTGTTTGACGGCTCTTCACTGACTGAGCTTGGCATAACGGACCTCTCCAGTCATAGAAGAAAGAGCACTGCTGGGCCTACGTGTACGCAATCTCTCTGCAATTGTAATCACTTATTGCTGTTACACTGTTCTACACATCCTCAGAGTTTGGATTCATTCAGGCCATTCTTTCTGAATGTTGCATTTTTTCAAATATAGTGTATAAAACGTATCCAGCAGTGACGGAGTTGGCTGGTGGCTCAAAGAGTTTTATACTACAAGCCCCAGAATAAAAATAACGAGGATAATAACTTCCCACCCAACACATTAGAAATACTGTGGTATCACACAACAATGCATGCGCAGACACAAACAAAATCCAAAACAGCACAAANTACTACAAGCCCCAGAATAAAAATAACGAGGATAATAACTTCCCACCCAACACATTAGAAATACTGTGGTATCACAAAACAATGCATGCGCAGACACAAACAAAATCCAAAACAGCACAAACACACACACACTGACCTTTGAATTTGGACTTGAGCACAGGAGCTGGCTTGGTAGCGAGGAATATCTTTTTGGCATGCTTGGCCAGGTAAGAGTTTTCCATGCCACATGACGGGAATATGAACTGGCGCAGAAATCTAGCACGGTCACGAATATCATAGTTCTGGTCATATCGAGCCAGACTGAACACGTACTGGCATAACAGCTTGGTTTGCTTGGGGTTGGTAAGGAACAGCTTCACGGCCAGGTTGAGGATCTGCAACTTCACTATGTCTTCCTGCGACAAAACTCCACTCATCAATACACAACTAAACACAGAGCTGAAGAATACATAATACAAGAAATACTTTAAAACATTCACATTATTTGATTGACTGAGTCCTTCACTGTAAGCAAGTTTATGAGCAGCAGGAGGTGAAAATTAAGTTTGATAGATGGCAGTCATATGGTTACATTTACAGTGAAACAACTCTAATACAAATCTTAAGGGACCTGAATATTTGCAGTTTGTAATAACAAGGTTTGCATTGACAGACATTTGCAATAATTATAAAGAATTCTCAAAAAATTTAAATATTAAAACTGTGATTCAGCATTTTGGAAAATAAAACATTCTCATTACCAGTATAAATTCTTTTTACTAGTGGAATTGACATTACGTTTTAATACAAATTAACCAATTTTTTTTTATATTAAGCACACACAATAACATTAAATTCCCTACCTAACTCAACGGGTAAAGAAAAGACGTTTGTATTAATAAGAACTTTGTGTTAAAGGAATTTTTATTAACTAGTTTTCAAATCACTGAATAAGCACATGTGGCAAAGTATATAAAATTGACAAAAAAGGTTAAACTAAGCTGGGCTTTTAAAAGTTTTCATTTAACTACAAACCTTGCAAATACACACATGCAGTATAAGCTTTTGTGCAAGTGAATACATGTCAACACACATACATACAGTATATGTGAATATGCAAACATCCNATGCAGTATAAGCTTTTGTGCAAGTGAATACA
The DNA here is from genome assembly GCA_002778355.1 of Clitarchus hookeri. NCBI lineage: Eukaryota > Metazoa > Arthropoda > Insecta > Phasmatodea > Phasmatidae > Clitarchus > Clitarchus hookeri. Next base: position 94,137 of record NQII01001597.1, read on the forward strand.
TGTCAACACACATACATACAGTATATGTGAATATGCAAACATCCAAACAAAAAGAAAGCATTGTATGCATTTATTCCATGTTTAATTTCACAAGTACTAATTGACAAGGGGTTGGTTAAACGACAATCATACCTCCGTGATGAAACCCTTAGCCATCTTGCGCAGCACATCTGGAGCTATTTTGGGCACCCTGTCTGAGTACTCCCCTAGAAGCCAGAGGATAGATGCTCTTGCCTGAGGCACAGTAATATAGTCTACTAGTTTTGCCATGTGAATTATGATGTCCTTGTGCTCTGAGGGTTGTGTCTGAAGCAACTTTTTGATGACCACCACACTCTCTGCGACTACAGCTTCTGCAAAAACCACCAACTAAGATTCACTCACACCTGCTGCAGTGTTTGCAACAAATTTACGTAACTAGCTCGTAAGTGCTTTCCCATAAATTCACACATACCTGGAACACCATAGAGGAAAGCATTTATACCTCGGGCCAAATGAATGCAATATAGTTACACTTGAATTACAGAACAAATTATACCCACTCATTTCATAACTTAAGAAAAAATATGCAATTCCAGTCTACATTACAGACACATGCCCTGTTAGCATACACTTTGTTACAAAAAGAGGTTTTTACAAGAACTAAAAATGTCTGGCTACAAGATTTTACAGTACGAACAGGTATTTAGCAATGTATAACCACCATGCCTAAATTACATTGAATGAGGCTCACAATAAAGCGAATTTTTTTGTAACAATACTTTGCTTGTAAGACTCTCAAACTCCACCTACTGAGTACCAGAGTGTATACTGGCTTTAGTCTTGAATTTGAACTACGAACCTTACGAGTGTGAGACTCATGACTAAGCCAGTAAATAAAATTCAACTCNGCTTTAGTCTTGAATTTGAACTACGAACCTTACGAGTGTGAGACTCATGACTAAGCCAGTAAATAAAATTCAACTGCAGCAAAATTTTATACCAGTAAAGAATTTATTTTAATAGTCCACCAGATATGTTAAAAGAGCAAACCTAAAACTAACACACTCAGCAAACAAAAAAGGTTGTATTGTAGACTGTGACCAACAACAATCATGACACAACTCAAACATCAGGCAGGTGTCCAAACTGTTCAGAGCCTAATGTAATCAGAAGTCAACTGTATAGTTTTCAAAATAAGGCTACCCCAAGAAACAATGAAAATAGTAATCTCCAGGTAGCCACCCTACTATCTATGGTGGAGTAAAACTGCTATCAACCATTAAAAAAAAAAAATAATAATCAACAGAAAAAAACAACCCTTCCCCTCTCCTCTTGCCTAGCAGAGAAAGTACTTGAAAGCTAAAATTTGGGGTGACTTGCACATGGTGGCAGAGCATGTTTACAAAAAGTACTATCATTACACAAAAACACACAAAAAAAAAGTACACACACATTCTCATACTGCCACACGTACATAATAATAATGATATTATTATTATCATCTTCAATAATGTACAAACAATAAGAGTTTGACTTTGAGAGATCCTTTTTCAAATTTAGAAAATTAAAACTGTGTTGGGTATATCAGAGAGGAAAAAAAAAATTGGAAGCATCTTTTGTACCTGAAGTTATCTTCAACTTTCATCCAGATGATCGAAATGGTAAACTAATACTATTTAGAAGAAATATAACAGTATGTTTGTTACAATTAACATTTAATTACATAAAATATAACACTGTCTCCATAAAGAAACTGCTATAAACTATAAATTTAGAAATAATAAAAAAAAGTTACTTAAAAATTATTTCAATCGAAGCTCATATTAAAACAAAATTTGAAAATAGAAAACACTACTATAGTAACTTTTCAGAGTTTTATCCAACATCCTTNAAGCTCATATTAAAACAAAATTTGAAAATAGAAAACACTACTATAGTAACTTTTCAGAGTTTTATCCAACATCCTTATAATGGAAACCCAACATTTACAACAGAATATAGAATACCCTTACTTATGCCATGATTTGCTGCATGCTGATCTCTCCTATCTTACAACCACCAACAGACTCTCATCTCCCAGTTTAAAATAACTTAAAAAAAAAACTAAATACATATTTTATCTTCCTACTTCCTCTGAACCACTTTTTCTCTTCTAACCAGGTACACATACATTCCAGTCTGCTACTCTCAGAAATTTCTCTTCTTCCTGAGCACACCTGGCAAGCTAAAGGCTGACACTCTCTTCCTTAACTTCTCCTCTCTTCTCTACCAAGCTCTCAGGAGTCCTTCCCTCTGGCTTGCTGAATTACACACTTTGTTGCCAAAAAAAAATACATCAAGTGCAAAAATAAGTGATTTGGGATGGACGAGGGGAGAGGGGAAATTAAATACAATCTTTTATTTAAATATTTTGAGGAAACATTTTTGTAAGTTTGTAAACATAACCAGATGCTTTCAAATAAGCAGAATCAAGATAGCAACAGTTCATACACACCATCTCTGTTGGAGAGAAGAGCAACCAGTCCACTAAGGCACGTGTCAGTCACTTCCTTGATGTTTTGATGCACACCTGCAAAAAAAAAAAAGATAGGAACAGCACTCATAAAACTGTTCCTCGAAAACTACCCTTCATATTCTCCATGTATTTAAATGAGTTGAGAAGTGACTAGTGAGGTTTTGGTTGGTGCTTAACAGTGAGGTTGTGACACCAGTAAGGGTGATATGAGATATGAGGTGAAGATGGAGCAGCAGTGGAATGCAAGAGCAGGCAAAATGTGAGTGCCCCAAGAAAACCAGCTGGCCAATGGCAACGTCTACCATGTTTCCCACATGCGAGAATCCAATACTGATGACCCCACACAGGATTTAACCCAGTTTGCATTTGTGAAAGGCGAGTAGTTTGACTGTTTAAACCAACGTGGCCCCACATTCACATGAAACGGTAGCTATCAAAGTAAATGAACATGCTTTAATAAAACAATATTTAAGAGCTTGGTAAGGTAATGTTTAGGCTATTCAGATATTATTCTGGCTTATAATTAATAACATAAATTATTTTCTCAAAACCTTTGTCCTTTTCTTTAAGATTGATATTAGCTGATTCTACTTTAATTAGAGTTTGTTTACTTTTCTTTTAGTTTCAACAGATAGTGTTAAGTGGGAAAGTAGCAGTGTTTGGAATACTTCAGTTACATTGGGGATTAACAGCATGACTGTACATTTTCTAACTTCTTGAATGTGCTAATGGAGACAGAAATTTATTCCCTGTGGATCCAAACTCGTAGGGGATGAGTGCATGTTTGACAGCGTGGAGCCTCAAAGAAAGGGGGTGGGATTCTGCCCATAAAACAGGGATAAGAAATAGGGGTGTTTTTTGGGCAAGCAGGGCTGTTAAGGCTGTACTGGGTGAAGAAATGAAAGTTGGGTTCTTCACGAAATGTACACTTAGTCACTAGATGGACCAAGTGGGGTTGGTTAACTGCCCGTTGTGCTTGGGATAAGCAGTACTTGATCAAGAGTAGCTTCTTCAATAAAAATGTAGTTGTCATGGTTTAACAAACAAAAACAGCTTATCTTTTCTAAGTAGAACTTAAGAGTAAGGGACACAATTATAGACCCACAAAAATTGTGGTGTTACCACAATTGTAAGTTACTTTTACTCAATGGCTAGAAACCCAAGAAATTTGCAACTCGCAAATTTGCGAAAAATCTTAAAACTGTTTTAAATAATGGGGAACGACTTATAATACATTTTAGAGTTGTTATTTGGTGTTTCCGATTCGCGAATTACTCGCAAATTTCTTAAAATTATCTTGTATCTACGAATTTTGACATGCATTCGAGAATTTCAACAAATTTACAGATATCAACAAATCATAAAATGTGCGTGCCAACGTGCGGTGGTGGTAGCACTTGGCTATCAAGAGGGCGAAATATGTAAGAGTGTGTAGGAACTCGTGGGTGACTTAGTCGGGTTTGGACAGTTGTGGATTGCAGAGTTTTATCTGATTAGTTTTAAAATTCTACCAAAAATAAATATTGACGAAAGGGTAAAGCAATTTTCTCAAGAAGGCATGGTTAAATACGGAGACGTCATGGTATACCGTTTTTACTATAAAACAGTAGCGTGGCAAACCTCCAAGAGCGTCAAGAAACACGTGCGGAGTTACGGTCATGTTGAAGTTGTGTCGCCTTTGTTCAGTGTGACCATGTAGTCACACTTACCTTCCCCTTGTCCAGGGCAAGGCAAGGTCATCCCTCCCTCACTCTTCTTTGTTAAATGGTTCTACACCTCTTCGTCATTTTCATCTTGTCACCTCTCCTGCTTTTTTTTTTGTTCAGGTTACCCCACCTCTCATCAATTTTCATTCTCTTTCACACCATTTGCAGAAATTATCCTGCCACGCTCAAGTTAGTAATGTCACATTGCTCCCTTCTCCTTTGTGGTCTAACGCAAGTTTTCGCAGCTATAATCAACCATTTTATGCTTTATCCTTGTAATACATCCACAGTCTTTGCCTAGTCCATCTCAAATATCACATTCTATTCCATGATTGTATAAACAGCTTGTTTGTGAGACGGGTGGTTTTTAAATTACGTCTTGACCCATTTTAGCCACCACCCCCTCCCTCCCTAATAGACAGCAGAAAAATTAACGCTTTGGCCTTTTAAATTCAGAAAGCTGCTGCTTCCACTTNCACTCACAGTGGAATCAGTTTAAAAATTATTTATTCTGACCCAAACTCGCACAAAATGTTGTTAACAAACAGCAATAAATACAGTTGTACCAAAAAACAGTATCCACACTTAATTTTCAGTTGTCCTGGCAAAACTCCTGTATAAATAATGATAAAGCTACCCGCTCGTATCATTTATTGGATGTTGCGTCGATCGAAGTATATTTCGGCCCATCACCTACAATTTCCCGCAAGAAGCTGGTTGTTTATACAAACGTCTAGTAACTGCTCTGCAACGCGTTGCCTGTCTTCCCGACACGTCTACCTGCGTGGTGTGCTGCAACGTGCGAGTGTGGCTTGCTACCTCCCTTACACCACTTCACCAGAGGGGAAGTGGTTACCTAGCAACCAGCGTGGTGACCTAGCTTACTCTCACTATCTCAGCCGTGCTCCAGTAAGGGGTACTATTGTTCAAGATGGGAAGTTGTTGCCTAGTAAAAGAAAAAGCATGTTCTCTCTATCTATCTCTCTCTCTCTCTCTCTCTCAGCCGTGCTCGCTTGTTTTCACACGCCGGCCGTAGAGCAAATAAAACTAAAGTGCTACTGGTGAACGTAGAAATTTTATCAAGAATATCCGTCGCTCAAAATAACTTGTATTTCATCACTTGTATTTCAAAGGTAATGGTTTCGCCTGAAAATGTTACACAATACATTTTAACAAGCAAAACATTCTGACCCAAGGAAATTAGCAGCGCCAGACTTCAAGTTCTATTTTCAAGAATTCAATCTCTGCAAGACTTACAACTTGATGAGGGTGTACATAGAGCTCATAGAGAAATTGAAGAGACTGTAATGATGGAATATTCTTAATTTTTCGGGACACGGGTGTAAAATTCTTTTGTGTGTTTGAAGCTTGGACAAGCTTAGTAATATTTTTATCGGGTTCAAGTTTAAAGCCGTGGTGGCTCGTTTCCCGTGTTAGTTTATCCGGCAGATGTGCGCTATTGTAGGTTAAAGGGCGGACGTCTGCTGTTTACGTTTTATCAGTAGTCCGGTTACAGTTTCGTTTCGAACTTTGGTTTTTTGTTATGCATCAGCATTGATTAGATTAGTTCGTTTCTGTGGATCAGGTGACGTCGACAAGTTTTAGTTCCTTTGACGCAGTTGTAATGCGTCAACAAATTTTATATGAAATGAGAGGTTAGTTTATCTGGATGTTGAATGCATCAACAGTTTTAGTTCTTCCAGCAAATTTTCAGGCAACTTCAACAAGTTTTTGTTGTACGAGAGGTTAGTTTTAGTTGACGGCGCAGCAGTATCGATAACGTGTTGAGCGCGGGACACAGCGCAGTTTGTGATGATGCTGCTGGCAGATGCCGGATGCCAGGCCCTTATCTCAGGAGAGGGGGGCGAGAGGCAGCAAAAAAGATGCGTCTGTCTGGCTCCCTGCACTTATTCAAGTCAGTCGTCAGAGAGAGTCACTTCACGTCGCCCGTGAGGGCAGGTCGGGGCAGTAGTCAGAAGCATCAAACAATGCTAGCCTAGGCCGCGTTCGGGCAGGACGAGAACCCCCACATCAGCAACTAGACTTTATTATTTCATTTTTCAGCCGGTGTGGGAGGTAGCAGCAGGTATTAATTCTTCGGGACAGTTTTCAGACACATAAATAATAAGTAAACTACTGTGGCGCTTTTTTCTACACTGGTATAATTAATTGTGAAAGTTCGTACTCTGCAAACTGGAACTTCGGCTGTGAACTGTGAAACTTAGTTAAATAAATATATATAAATCAAACCAATCTGGAACTTCTTTCTTAAGTAACTAGCATTCAATTTACTGAGTCTCGTGTTTCTACCTTCTGAGCAAGCCGTGGCAACGTAAACAGTTGGCAGTAACAAGTGCGAAACGTTACAAGACACACTAATATAAATGTCTTGGAAGCACTTAAATCCATGGAATATGAACACAAGACCTTTGTTGTGGGAGCCTAACAGCTTTTTGGATGTCAGAGTCAATTGTGGACTGTGAGCGATTCTTCTCACAATTTTCTTGTGTTCATACAAACAGGAGGACAAATCTGAGTCTTGCCAATCTTGAACTTCTCTCTTCCTATGTATATGAAGGAAAATTATGACATTTCAAGAAATCATAATTCTCTTGTTAGAAATTTATTTCAAAAAATCTCTAGGAACACATTTTAAAAATAATTTTTTTTGTTAGGCCTGCAAGTAACTACTTATTGCAGGGTTTTATTACAAAACAATTCTAACATCTAAAACCTGTAGAAATGTCTAGTGAGTTTTTTAAGTTAGCTTTTTATGAGATATTTAAAAGTATAAAATATGTGTGTGTACTTAATTTTGTTGTAATTTTTTGAATTTCAATGCCCCATTTTTCTGTCTAAAATACGTATTATTGGCACTAAAAATATCTGCATTTTACTCAAGAATTTTTGCCTCTCTTAATCAAGAATTTTAGGACCTGCTAGTTCAACAATGCCCTGCAATATTTCTGTAGGCTTTTGGAATTTATGTCAAGTACGTACGGATACGACGTGAAAATAACTCCCAAGGTTTGAAGTTGCGTTTCATTTGGATACGGATCGTTTTAATGTGCATTTCATTTTGAACACCTCTACATTGCTACTTTAGCACAAAGTTTAGTTTGTAACACTAACAACCGCTGTTTTGTGACCACGTAAAATAAAACGTATTAATTAAACTACGAACTCTTTCTTATCTGCGTATTTCCTACTTGTCTGATGTGCATCGGTAGTGCACTAAGAATAGCCAACATAATATTAATTTTTGTTCTATCGTGCATCAGCTGATACACGATTTTGTAAATGGCACTTTGTTTAGTATACATCAAATTGCCACTCACTGACTGTCATAATCTTGCCAAGTTATATGAGACGGACAATACCAGAGGGATAGTGAGTGTNTCAAATTGCCACTCACTGACTGTCATAATCTTGCCAAGTTATATGAGACGGACAATACCAGAGGGATAGTGAGTGTTGAAGGGAGTGAAGACTTCTTCGGTGGTTTGAAGGTCTGGAAGATCTCCTAGCAGTGGTCATTCATGAGGAAGGCGGTTGTAGCAGAGAGCTCCAGCACACGAGATGGTGGAGCGAGCTGCTGTGAATCAACTGACGTTTCTGGGCAGTGGGCTTGCCTGTATGGACGGTCGGCTGTGGACCCTTCGGTCAGTCGGGTCTCTTTGGGTTGGAGCTCTTCCTTTGGTGAGGGCCGCATCTCCCGGGGGAGACTGGAAGTGCAGTTTTCTTCGTATGCGGGTTGCATCGATCTGCGAGCTTACGCGTCACACGTCAACAGCCCCCCCATCCGTTGCGACGTAGATCCATCTGGCTCTCTAGCTGTCTTACAGCTTGTTTTCACTCACTATGGGAAGTCTTTGTCTTGCATGGTCGACCTCACTTCCCTCTGAAGGCATCATGCTGCGGGTAAGGCCAGCTAAATTTGGACATGGGTCACCAATTGCGACTTACGGTAACGTCCCGGCTGACACTAAGAGGCGGTGCAGCAGGTGCGGGGAGACACCTCTCTCGTCCGGCATGTCGTGGATCGGCTACTGGTTCCTGGGTGTCGCCCTCGGCAGTAGCCAGCTCGGGGTCACCAAGCACCGAGGCATGATTAGTTGCCCCCTCCTGGAGGGGTGTTGCTTGGGTAGCCGTTGGAGGCAGGGACTCATCTGCTTTTCCTGCCCCCTTGGCTCTGCTAGGTTTATCATCCCATGCGGAAGGCAGTGTGGTAGTGGTCTCAGCGCCGGCCGGCGTCAAGGTCTGGTGGGTGACCATGCCCTCCTGGGTGGACGTGGTCTGGGTTGCCGCATGAGGCATCCCTGCTTCGCTGGCTCTGATGGGCTTGTTGGTGTCATACTTGGCAGTGGCCAGCTGGGGGCCACCAGATACTGAGGCACAACTGGGTGTCCCCTCCTCCTGGAGGGGCGGCATTGGGGTTGCCATCAGAGGGAGGGACGGCGTCGGGGTTGCCGTCAGAGGCAAGGACTCCTCTGTTTTCTCTGCCCCATCAGCTCTGCTGGGCTCATCCTCCCGTACGGAAGGTGGTGCAGCGACCTCACTGCTGTCCGGCATTATGGTTCGGGTGGTACCCATGTCCTCCTGGGTGAACGTGGGCGGTGTCGCCGTATGAGGCAGGGGCTCTTTGGACACTCCTGCCTCGCCAGCATGACTGGACTCCTCCTCCCGAACAGAAGGTGGTGGAGCGGTGGCCTCGCTGCCGTCCGGCATCAAAACTCTGGTGGTACCCCAGCCTCTGGGATGGACGTGGTCGGTTTCAGTGTCTGTGGCAGGGGCTCTTCGGGCACCCCTGTCTCATCGGCACGGCTGGGCTCATCCTTCTCCTGGATGGGACTGGGTGGGGTCATCGGCGGGGCTCCCTGTCCAAGGGGCTCCGCCACAACCGTCCGGACCCAGAGTCATGCGGCCGCACTTGGTGATCATCTTCCATACAAAGTCCGTCGGGGTAGAGGGCAATGTCCTGACGGACATTGTTCTCTGAGGTGGTGGTCGATCATCTCTCGTGGGTGTAGGTTGGACACTCCTTCTTTGTGTGTCCAAGAGTGGTTCGGGGTCCCGGAAGTCTGCTTGATCCTGGGCTGCTGGTGGCACGAGTTCGGCAGGCGTCGGTGGTGGAGGTCGTCTTCCGTTTCCCCCTCTCCCACTGCGTCTTCTGCTGCTGGCGCTCGCTCGGGATTCTGGGTTTTGACTGGGCAAGGACCCATCTCCTCTTGGGGTCGGCATATGACCTCGTTCTCTGTCTTGGGATTCTGTGGTTCGGGGTGACATCAGGGTTTCCTCGCCCATCGTCTCACCCCTGGCTGTCGCTGTTGGCAGTGGTTCAGCAGGGTTCAGTTCACCTGTAGCTGTTGCAGCGGCACAGGTTCCTCTACTTTATATGGTGGGGCTGCGTGCTGGGAAATGATGTTGCCGCTTCGCTTCCATTGGACTGTCAAGCATTTCTTCCCCCCAATCTGCACAAGGCGTTGCCCACAATCTACGGTGCGTTTTTGCTGCTGGAGCCAGGGGTGTCCCTAAATTACTGTTTCCCCTATTTTGGATGTCCCCAAGAACTCTGCGTGGGTGGTTGTCTGGCTGATTTTTACGGCCAGTTTTTCTTCCCTTCCACCTGAAGGAGGAGGTCAGGCTGGGGTGTCGAATGGCTGCCGTTGATCACAGCAGCGATAATTTGTTGGTTGACCCTCACTTTAATATGGGAAGCATTTGGTGGGCAGGGCCCCTCTAGTAACGTATGTAGTCTGTAGCGTGATGTCAGGCCTGTCACTCATTTTCTCCATAGCACAGTGGGGGTGGGGTGGACTATCTTTACTCATGCTCTCTTCTTTTGTTACCATGCTCCCTTCTTTTGTTACCCAGTAGGCTTTGTGGTAAGCTTTGCGGGGCAATCATGGTTAAAATGCCTGCCGGGGTAGAACCAGCACTGTGAGAG
>NQII01001597.1:104592-117251 GCA_002778355.1 Clitarchus hookeri
GAGAGTGGGGAGGAGGGGGTGCACCCACCCCACTTGCTGCTTCACTTTCTCTTCTCCCTTGCCTCTTTTATTACGCTCCAAGGCCGCCTGTTCCTGGTAGTTTCTCTGTGTCCCTCTCGCACGCGCCACTAGTTCTTCCACTGACTGTGACCTGGGAATTTTTAGAAAATTACGTAGCTTCGGAAGTAGCATACGCGTTACATTGCATACACAACTATCCTCATTTAATTTGGGAAATATCCTGCGATACATTTGCACTTTACGCCTAATGAAGATTGCGGCCTCTTCCTCATGGCTTGGGTTCAACTGTGGAACTCTGTTGTTAAGTGTGCCAATACTTCCTCGCCTGAGAACTGGGTTGCAAGGCGTGAATAAAGTTGCCCCAATTCGTTGCCTCGTGCAAGTGAGACAGCTACAATAAGCAGTCTGGCAGGTCCGACATTTATTACAGCCTTATTCCAACCCGTCCGTGTAATGGAGAACGTCATTCCACCGCAAGTATAGGAGTGGAATCAAATTTTGGCAATGTGCGCAACTGATGAAGTTATCGCACGCTCTGGGATATGTGGGTACATTACATCTTTTGGCTGAGTTGTCAATGGTTTCTTTGATTATGGTGGTGGCTTCGCTTTGGTCAGCAAGGCTCAAATTTGATTAGGATATCTCGGCTAGTTACACTTGAGCACCACGGGGTGTTTACAGACTCCCAGAAGTCTGGCTGGTTTCGGTTTGACTCCCAACTAGATTAACTGGTTCTCGGGGCCGTGCTGGCCTGGTTTTCCTTTATTAACTAATTAACAAAGCGCTGTGGCTCCACGTTGGGCGCTATGAAAACTCTTGATGTGTGACGTCGGGTGACTGACGACGATATCATAGTTGGGTAAGTTTTAATGTGTCTGTCGGAGACACGGGCGATATGACTGGGTTGACTATATTGGTTGCTAACCGGACCCCGATCGGTATATAAGTTGGGGTGCGTGGCTTGACAGCACAGCACAAGGTATGGTGTGGGCTGGACTATCCTTCGTATTACTGGTTTGCACACAGCCACTGGTTTACCTGTATTGGGCGTGGCCCGAGGTAGTTTCTGACTCGCCCGCTTTTGCTACTGGTGTCGGCTGGAACTCGTGCCCAGTTCGTGAGCGAAGGTGGCGCTGCGGCTGGCACTGCCGATGGGGGCCTGCGGAGGGCTGCTGGTCCTGCTGGGTCTGAACCAAGGATTGTCGATTATCAGTGGTACTGGAAGTCCTTAGTGGAACCTCTCAATGATATGTAGCTCGCCGGCGGTCTTGTGGGGTGGCTGAAAGAGGGAGCCGGAGGGAACTGGGAAGTAAGGCCTCTTCAGCTGGCAGGTGACCTGAGCTCGTTCCTGGGGTGTTAAGTTGCCTAGGACAGTTGGCACTGGGTTGCAGTTCACACTAGACTCTGAGGCAGTAGCTGCCCTCTTCGCTCTCCTCTTTACACCACTCCTATGCGTGTATGGCATAGAGGTAGGAACTAAGGTTTGCCACCCTAAGGAAGAGCAGGCAATGAAGATCCCTAGGTAGGTGTAAAGCCAGTTGAGCCCAAACCAACCAGTCGGACCCGTTTACACCAACCGGCAAAGTTCAACGCGGTGGTTGGAGCGGTGTGTTACCCTGGATATCTGACAGTGACGTGGGTGTGGTTCAAAAGAGGTCAGACCTCCAAAACAAGTCTCATCACTCCTTCCGGTGAAAATAACGCGGTGGATGGAGTGAATTGGCTGGGCTGACTGACTAGTCTCCTCATGGATTGAGTTTATAATGGTTGTGGCTCTAATTTAAGTGTGAACCAGGTACATTGCCGTACAGGTACATTGCTGTACCTGATCCACAGTATGGGTGGCTGTCAAACTAGAGAAGAGCAGATGTGGCTAGGTAGCTATAACACTAACTGACCCTAACTAACTCTAATGCTGTTGTCCAGAAGGGACTCGGGTGTCACTACCAGGGGGGTAGTGAATGTTAAGGGGGTTGAAGACTTCTTCGTGGTTTGAAGGTCTGGAAATTCATCTGAAGTGCGGTGGTCCTTTGTGAGGAAGGCGGTTGTAGCAGAAAGCTCCAGCACTCGAGGTGGGGTGGAGCGAGCTGCTGTGAAACAACTGATGTTCCTGGGCCGTGGGCTTGTTGCCTATATGGACGACTGGCTACGGGCCCTTCGGCTCCCTTTGGCTGGTCGAGTGTCTTCGGGTTGGAGCTCTTTCCTTGGTGAGGGCCGCTATCTCTCAGGGGAGACTGGAAGTACGGTTTTTCTTGTATGCAGGTTGCATCACTCCCACAAGCTTAGGGGCAGCATTGGGCTGCTTGACTGGGTTCTATCACACTGGGAGGGTAGCGTGACGTCTGACACAAAGGTAAAGACGGTCTTGACTGTCATGTCCTTGGGTGCCCCTTGCCTAGGGGCTTGCTGGTAGGCTCTGGTAGCAAGTCGTTCAGGATTTTAACCCTGCCTGGGGTGACGTGATGACATGTGAAGATGAGGCGAAGTCGTGTTTATACACATATAAATACATATATTAGTACGCATCATGCATCAAGTTCTCCCTAGACAAAAAGGGGTGTAAAAACCTGCAGACAAGGGAATTTCTTTATAACATATCCATGAATCTTAAAGATACAAGGTGTTAACCTATGACTTATTTTATACTTGTCTCAATGTTCTTGTAGTTCTGATACATAATACAGATTAGCAACATACTCATCTCTCATTTCTGATGTATGCACTTGGATATAAGTCCCTAGAATCCTCTATATTCATGTACTCAAATTGTGGTATTCATACAACTTTGCAGAGAGCCAGATATTTGTGAGCCTGGGCAACCATTACGAAAAACAATATGAAATATGTCAAATGTGGAGGACAAATAATCACTAACTGTCTGCTGATGAAAGAAAATGAAAGAAGAAACAGGCATCCAATGGAGGTGTCACAAAAGAGACATAAAAAGTAGATAAAATTAGGTTAGCATGTCATGTTTTAGGTTTGATGACTAGGTTATGAATAAAAAAACATAATTTTCCAGGTACTCAAAACATGATTTCTAAAGTTGTTTCCAGTGCACATTTATTCTCAAAGTATTCTTTTTTTTTTTTCTGGTTGGCGACCACCAAACTAAACTACATGATTACCATCTAACCAAACTGGCAGAACATTTGAAACTGACCTTCCGATTGCCTGTATGGCAGCAGCCACAAACTCCTTATCCTGGCTTGATATGTATGTCTGGAACTCTCTGAGAATTACAGAAATGCTTGTCTCTGTGGCCAAGTTTGTCAGTATCTCCAGCTTCAGTAATTTGATGTGCGTAGGATCACTGGTGCGAACGAAGAAGCTCTTCAAATATGGTTCAAACATACCCTGCAGACAATACACAATAAGCAACAGAAAGTCGCTATCATTTTGCACTGACATTCACAAGAAAGCACAAACCTTCCTCAGCGTGGATATTGATGCAATACAGTTAAGAACCACAGACTGAACTTCCCGATGGGACCTGAGAAGTCGTATTAGTGACTTAGCCATTACTGTAACCTCTGATCTGGGAGCAAGGTGGTGATACAGCTGGGAGACTGCCATCACTACCTGTAAAATATGAATCAACAAGTACAAAATAATTCTCAGGTGGAAGGTGAACAAATACAGTGAAACCCTGTTATAACATATCTCAAGGGCCCCAAGAAATGTCAGCCTTATATGAGGGAAAACTTTATAAGAGGGTATCGAAAAACATGTTTGTGGACCAAGAGAAGGTTGGTTTATTAAGCAAGAAAATGTTATAAGAGGGGATGTTATAACAGGGTTCCACTGTATGCACCTGTGTCACTGATATAACATTGTAACATTTCATCTCTAAAATATCTATGGTTAAACTAAGTTCATTTTGTAACAATCAATTTTACCACACCTAGAAACTCAACTAAACAGTAAAAATATTGCTATTTTAAAACCAGAAAAAAAGTTCAAACACAACAAGAAAATAGCTTATTCTGCATAATTCATAAGTGAGAATTGATTCCTATAGTGTCCCACTAAGAATAAAATAGCAGATTTCCATTGTAGTGAAATTATTTTTAATTGTGATTGTCAAATGCTGCTTCAGAAAACTACAGGGATGAAGCCCCTTATATTTAGTATTAATGGCGCAAAATTTTTAATGGACAATACTATAAAATGGCTTGTTCCACTTAAAAACTAGTTTTCCATCTCTATTTTGAACCCAAAGTGTTTTATACATGCACACGCAAGTGCACAGATGCACACACACAAATGTGTGCACAAGCATACGCACACACACATTTTCTCTCTACCCCCATCTCACGCTCACCCCTCTTTCACCACTGTCTTCCTCTGATTCGCTATCTCTCTCTGTCTTCCTCTGACTCGCTGTCTCTCTCTGTCTTCCTCTCCCTCTGTCTGTCTCTATTTTTATACAGAGTGTAACTAAAAGAATTATCTGATTTCAAAAGGCTGTAACTTTTACATAACTGAAGATAGAACCTTGCGGCAAATTATAATATACACATTAAAACGTAAAGTTTTCCTTGGCACATGTTGCAAATCGCCGGTTCACTTGGTTGCCAGTAGATGTTGCTACAGCTAGTGATGCTCGTGCGTTCGTTTGTTGTTCAGCGTCGAGGCCACATTCCGTTAAAGCGGAAAAGTGCACCACCACAAAGTACGAATATGAGGAACACAGCGACCAGATACCATAGTCGAGCATGAGAGAGACCCTTCAGAGCTGAATGTGTCTTGCAATGTTTTCCAAGAGCAGGTGTACGGTCCGTTCTTTTTTGCGAAAAACACTGTTGCAGGAATGTCATATATGGATATGTTGGAGGTCTGGCTGTTTCCACAATGACTAGAACATTCTAATAATTTTATTTTTCAACAGGAAAGAGCACAACAGCACTGCACTGACACCTGCATGCCAAAGAAATTCTTAACAATGTGCTTCCTGAACAATGGATCAGCCGTAAGAGGCTTACAGATCGCACTTTTCACCACTGTCCTCCAAGGTTGCCTAATCTCAGCATATGTGATTTTTTCTTGTGGGTGTTTGTGAAAGACTCCATCTACGTGCTTCCCCTTCCAATAACTGAACACCAACCAACTGAACACCAAATGAGAAGTACCNTGTGAAAGACTCCATCTACGTGCTTCCCCTTCCAATAACTGAACACCAACCAACTGAACACCAAATGAGAAGTACCAGTTGTAGCGCCACCAGAGTGACACTTACAGGCAACCAAGTGAATCAGCAACATGCAACATGCGCCAAGGGAAACTTCACGTTTAAATGTGTATTTTACATTTTGCCGCGAGGTTCTTTCTTCATTCATGTAAAAGTTATAGCATTGTGAAATTGGATGAAATCTTTTTGATGCACGCTGTTTGCACGTGTGTATGTGTGTGTGTGTGTGTGTGTCTATATATATATATATAGACACACACCATACATACACACACACACACACACATATATATATATATATAAGAAACTATTCTTTCCATTACTGAACATTTTTTTTTGTGTATAAACACAAGAAGGAAATTATAAAATTTGAATAAGTAAATCACTTATTTTCAAAATGGCAGCTTAACTTTATCTAGAAGTACAAGTATTGTCTACATTAGTTTGAAAACACTTTCCTCTGTTTAATCAATATTTTAATGGAATTCTACTCCCTACAGTGTAATAATTTTTTANTTAGTTTGAAAACACTTTCCTCTGTTTAATCAATATTTTAATGGAATTCTACTCCCTACAGTGTAATAATTTTTTAAAATAAATTTTAAAACCCACAACATGTGTTGAAAAATTAAGCTACTAAATAATTAGTTACATTAATAAAATTTTTANAAATAAATTTTAAAACCCACAACATGTGTTGAAAAATTAAGCTACTAAATAATTAGTTACATTAATAAAATTTTTAAATGAGATGATGCAGATACCAGTGCTTGAATTTTTGTGGCCTAGATAAAGACACAAGAAATTATTGTTTAGAAATCTTATTCTGCAGATATAGTTTTTCTCACAGCATTACAAAAGTTTTAAGAACAGTGGGTAGTATAATTACAGATCTGTTCTTACAGAATTTTCTTCTGCTTGAGTTTGGAACATAGATGCAGTTTCCAATTTTGAAGGCAAAAGTCGTTCAGAGAAAGTACGATTTTATCTATGTGAATAGGGTTTTCTTTTCTCTAATAACCATTTTCTTTTATGTCTAAATAATTATTTACAACATTTGNTTATCTATGTGAATAGGGTTTTCTTTTCTCTAATAACCATTTTCTTTTATGTCTAAATAATTATTTACAACATTTTAAACTTTTTTTCTTTCCTTCTGGCAGGTTATTTATTTTCAGCACTCTTTTGTTTAGTTCCTAATGATCTTTTCTTGTGTTGTTATCCACAGTTTTGCAAATAATAGATAGAGTATACAATACCTGTATTAGCATACTGTTTTATTTTAATGTTCATTACTCTATTTCTACAGTATTANAATAGATAGAGTATACAATACCTGTATTAGCATACTGTTTTATTTTAATGTTCATTACTCTATTTCTACAGTATTAAAAGCCAATGTAAAAAAATACATTATAATGGACAGGTTGGGTTGTACTACTGCTATCACTTAATTATTACATTGATAAGAAAAATATACTCAAACCTCATCCATATGGCACCCGGTTCGCAAGGACAAATTTTCGGGAACCGTGAAAAATAGAAAAATATTTAACAAAAAAAAAAAAAAATGCAAGAAAATCTAAAACACANATAAAAAAAAAAAAAAAAAATGCAAGAAAATCTAAAACACAGCTGCAAGCTGCAACATTTTAAAACAATATCGGTTGTATGGACACTATCCTCGTGCAATGTATCAATGTGAAAATAAAACAAACACAGCAGAAATTCATCAAAATTTACCACTGTAGCGTACAGCATACAAAATCCTCATTGACTTCTCAGCTGTTTTGCTCCACAGCGCAGNGTACAGCATACAAAATCCTCATTGACTTCTCAGCTGTTTTGCTCCACAGCGCAGGCTCCCCTGATGCAGTTCTCTTTTCTGCGCAATACTTGTCTGCTGAGATACGCATGCGCAGCCAGGCACATTACGTGCTTCGTACCCTGGCAACTGTGCCAGCCAAAGTCAATAATGGTACACACCATAAGCAGCATAAAAAAATAATAACTTTGCCTTATAACCTCCTTTTACTTCCTAGCATATTCCACCCATCTTGTTCCAGGTAGAGCCAATTTTTGTTTAAATGGAAAAACTATTTTGATAAGCCAGTCTTAGTTTACCACATTTTAATCATAACTCGTTTACCAATTAAAATAATTTTACTTTAAATACATTTTTTTTTGTTATAATATGTTTAACGATGTAATTTGCTAACAATGGACATTTTTATTCAAAATTGTAAAAGCATTGCTTTTTTCTAATAATTTTTGCATCTGTTAGGTATATACACTGATGGAGTACAGTTTTCAAAACAAACACCTCACTATAATGGACACTTTAATTAGTTTCCTTTAATTTGTACAGTGGATATGAAACTTGCTTTAACGGACCTATCTGCGCCACTAGCAGGCAGGAATCAGATTCCTCTGAAGCTCTCCTGAAGCAATGCTATGTGTAAACACGTAACGCATTCTCCACACATCTGGCAATGCAATATGGCTTCCTCCCCCAACCTGGCAACATACTTTTCACACTGGCGCTCTTCCATTCTATTGCTGAGGGAACTCCAAGCAATTGTAGCCACCCATTGTCCATTTGTCGCAGTGTGTGATTGGAGTTATATCAGGAAATACATATGTCTGATTATCTAATAATGTTTGGTTTTAAGTTTGTTATGTTATGTTGAAATTTATTTTCGTTAAAGGTTTGTATCATTTATTATGTCCATAGTCGTTATCTATGCAGTGCAATAGAATAGCTGTACAACAGGTTGGACATGTCACAAAGAAAAGCAGGCATTCTCTCGCCATAAATTCTACGTGGTACAGTGCAAGTCAGGTCATAATAATGTTTGTTTGCTGGTTTTTTAATAAAAAATTTTTAAAGGTTTTATATTTTTCTTGTGTAATATGACATTTTCTGTGTAACTTGTACTTGGGTGACAAACTGCCCATGTGACTTGGGACGTTAAAATTGCAGTGTTGATAAAAATTAATATAAAACATAAATTACACTGGGAAAATTTTTTTATGCGAGTCATTTCTAAATACAATGAACTAAGTAACACGTACTGAAGGGTACATAATTTTAAAGTTTTAAGATATTAGAAAAAATGGCATGAATTAGTTATACTTGTGAATATATTCTAAACCATCCGAGATACTGACATTTTTGTAGTGATTTTTATTGTATATAATTTCATTGCCAACAATTTTCGCACTGCAGTTTATTTCCTACAACACACAGTTTTTTATATATTGCATGAAATGTATGCATTTCTGCACAGTGGAGTAACCTCACTTCGGCTGCTAACATTGTTTCTTATTGGGAAAGGTGCTATAAATAACAGACATTTAGCATAATGGACACTTGCTGGGAATGTAACCTGTTGAAAGAAAAACTTACTGTATTATTATTTCATTATTGTAAAACAACTCATTTCCTCATGGAAATGTAAACACGGGCCATATCATGCTGTATGTTAGGCTTATTTTCAACATTGCAGTCTGGTTTTTTGCTACTCAGTGGTGCACAACTGGGGTATAATTTTACTCAGAATACACAACCATAATAAATTAATTTATATTTCATCAGTGAAAATAATATAAAATGTCTCATTTCCTCATGGGAAATGTGCATGCAGGCCACATCACAGCTGTTGTGTTAGACGTTTGCACTACACTGCTGTCTGCTTTTCATTGATTGTAACTTGCAGTAGCCTTTCCTGCATAACTGGGGTATCAGTTTACTCAGAATACATTATTGTAATATGTAAATTTACGTTTCATCAATAAAAATGCATAATTTTACCATTAAAGATATGTGAACATGATTTTATGTACATAATTAGTAAAATGTGCTGTTTGGACACAATTTCAATGTTTAGGTGGGGCCACGTATGTCGAAATTCAGCCATACCGTTTCACATGGACAACTCGGTCATATGGACAAATTTTGGGGGAACATGAGTGGCTGTAAAATCGAGGTTTGACTGTATATGATTACAAGCAACTACCACTTCATATTGATTGTAAATACTAGTAATAATAATTACAAGACAATCATCTGTATATACAGTGAAACTACTTTTGTTTCAAACATATCTATGTCTTACTGAAGCATTGCGACTCTGAAGTAGTGGTTTAGTATTTCTCAAAAGCAGTCTGTGGTCAGGGTCCAGACTCGAAATCTTTCTGCACTTGTCACCTTTCTCCACCTTACCATCCTCCTCGTCTTCATCATCATAGAATGGTTTATCATCAGAATTGTCATCAGCTACATCCTGGAACACAGATACACCAAAACACCAATACACCTTTAGACAAGTACTATAACTGCCCAAACTTCGGAACTATAACGTATGCAAATTAAGTCTGAAAAATGAAAGTACATTACTATCAGTAGCTTACAACTAAAATTCATTCCGTTAGCTGCAGAAAAAAAACTGCAATCTGAACAAAATCATATTTACAGTTATATTTGTGGGCACAGGTGGCACTTACATTGGAACCACGTTGTAACAAGTATGGGCTGTAACTATACATTCGCTATAGCTATACATAATTTTTGAATGCACCGCCATGTTCTATCTTAAATATTCATTAAAAATGAGTACCTTTGACGCAACACGAGCGACATCATTCTCTCACCTAGCCTCAACACAGCCTCCTAAGAAGAGCCGTTACGCCGTACACGTCACAGAACGCCTTCAAAGCCACGGATGGCTTGCCCAGCTGTTGCCGCCTGCTGCACTGCAACCCGTTTCGCATCATGTTACCACACACTACAATTACAGCTCCTGGCGCGTGAGGGAAAGTAGCCGCCGCTCTCTTTTACTCTCTTCTCTCCTTCGCTTCTCCCTCTCCACACCCTGCAACCCCCGCGCTGGGACTGTGAGCCATGTATAAATATGTCCCGCAGTCCTCAGTTCGAGGCAGTCTCACACCAGTCCACTTGCTCTGTGTTACTCTGCCCGAGAGCACACCGATATCTCGTCTAGCATCACAGAACGTCAAACTGCCCGAGAGTCAACCGTCTACAAGCCGTCACTGCCATTCGCAGCCTTGTCGAGAGTTCTACTCTGCACGACACCGTCTCTCTACCCGCCAGCATGTCGAAGCCGCCGCGCTTCCAGTTACCTTGTAGCTTACCTACAGTCATTACGAGTACGAGTACCGCTGAATTGGGGTTGCCCCCCCTTCCCCCCCTGCTGCCGTGTCTTCCGAGACTAGTTACAATACCAGTTGGCAATTTGGGACCAGTCCTTCAGGTCTCTGTCAGGGTACAGGCTGGTTTGTGTGTGTTTGATTGAGCAATCAATAAAACAGGCATAAATCTGACTTGGTTAAGTTGTCTCTTCCAGAACTCTGTATTTCCTACACCTTACTCCCGCTATTTCCTGTTTGTCACCTGTCCTAGTCAGACTCTTCTAGGGATAGCCACGAGCCAAAACCTTGTTCCTTTTCTCTCCAATTGATAACTGTTTCGAAGTGTAGCTTAGGAAGCTTGCCTTCTTAGGCTCCACTAGAGCAGTTGTCCCTTGGACTACCTAGCTTCCAGTAAGTGCCTGGGTCTGCACACGACGCCTCGAGCGCCAGGTCACCTGCTTGGAAACGATAAATCAACCCCCCACAAGAGCCCCGCTATTCACGACACCTGGGTCAGACCGTAACGTCCAGCGCACCAGGGAGCCATAGGGAGTGGATGTCCTTAGCCTTCTACTGTAACCTCCAGTTTTGTATTTCAGTCAGACTGCGATGTCCCGTGTGCCAAGCCACTAGACATAAGACCAGTAGTACAGTCCTCCAACACTACCCGACCTCCACTTCCTTCACTCCATCAGGCTGTGTCCACCCCTTTCTGACCACCCGCTATCAACCTAACTGGTTACCACCCACCCCCTTATGCCTCATTATAGGGCTGGGCAGGACAAAGCTGCCAAGCAGGGGCTAGCTCAGGCTGGGGTATCGAGGGAAAGCGGCCCAATTGGGAACCAGGTATACTCCTGGAAGAAAGAGGAGGCTGCATGTCAGAGAGGATCTACCACCAGCACATCAAGCTCCACCTAGAGCATTCTCTGGCACGTGCGACGTACAGTATCTCCGCTGCCACTTACACCCCAGAAGAAGACACGTACCTTCATCCGGCCAGCCAATGTTACCCCGGTAGTCAGACCCCTTAACGTCACATCAGCTTATATCCCCACGAGAGTACCCATTCACTCATCGCTTGCAAGCATGCCACCCAAGGCTCAACGTGAAATTATAGAAGTGGCTAATGCCAATAACCTAGGCACCAGGAATAACCCTGTTCAAATGGCGACCACTGCTTCACCGTTGCCCGGGGGGGGAAAGGACCTCGACCTCATCCTCCAATGGCCATTCTCACTAGGGTGAATGACAAGGCTACAAACAAAACTTAAATGTTTCAACCTCTTTTCTCTCTGGCCTACCACTACTTGGCTTTTCCTCTTATAGGGAAACTTGTCATATACACACACATATTATGATTTTGTGCACCTGAAAAGATTTCCTAAATCTTTTATTTTACTGTACAAACAAAAAAATTTAATTTAAAAACTACGGTTTGTTGCACAATGTCTAAGATAAATCCAAATGATTAAAACATGTTACAGTTGGTACTACTGTGTGGTGTATTTCACTATTCACAGTCGAATAACATAATTATGACCACCTGCTAGAAGTGCAATCTGCAGCGCATGGCCTAATGACATATGACCCTTGACTGTTATATCAGTTGCTTTTAGCACAATTAATTGAGTTGTGTTCATCTCATTAAAATAAAAAAAATGTAAATTATAACGGTAATAAAACAAAGGAAATAACTTTGCAAATTGCAGTACTCATTTAATACTAAAAATAATTCGTACAACTGCTCTATAAAACTAGAGTTCAACTCTAGCTCAACTCAAACTAGTGATTTCCTTGAAAAATTTACTTAAACTAGACCAAATTCAAAAACCTGTGCTCACACACCCCTACCAATTAAAGTAAAGGAGAGAGAACCCTCGAACTACTGTAAATTCCATGGGTAAATTTTTTTTCCTTATGAGACAATAGCCAACTTATTTCAATTATGTACAGGATCAGCCATTTTAAATACCACATTGTTGCAAGAAATTTAATAGCATATTTTTGAGTGCCTATTTTCGTATCAACACAACTCAATATCTTGATAAGAACTTAAAGTTTACTTTTATATTATATTTTCATTATGTTGGAGATGAGCAGAGTTGAAATTGGTGACTGACTGAGACTCAAAAAAGTGAGTTGAGTTCAACTAACAAATATCAACTCGTCACTCAAGTAGAGTTTTTTTCCAGCATGCATTGAGCTACTGAACCTGCAAGTCGAGTTAGGGTACTTTTAGGTTAGAAACAAATATTTGCACTTAACAATCACTTTTCGTGTCTTGCAAATCAAT
>NQII01001597.1:125213-211243 GCA_002778355.1 Clitarchus hookeri
TAGGGATGGGTCGGTTCGGTTCTTCGGTTCCAATTTATACCGGTTCTTAAGGTTTGACTCGGAACCGGTTTTAGGTTAACAACAATTACTCTGTTCTTGGTTGTACACAGCAATGGCAAAACTCTGTTGTTACAAAAATAACTATGGTATTTACTAATGTACAGCGCGCCCTTTTTTCCCCAAAATAAAGGAAAAAATTTCTGGGGTGCGTGCTATACACGGAAAAACAATTAAAGAGTGGTAGTCGTAAACTGTTCGGTGATGTTTGGAGGGAAATGTTTGGGAAGAGTCTGTTATCTCATCTCTCGCCCTTACATCAACACTCCTCTCCCTTCTCTCTCCCTTTACCCCCCAGCCCTCCCCCGTTAACAACACTGCTAGCCGATAGATACATTCCTCCAAGCCTTCTTTGTTTGGAATGATGACGCGGGGCGGGAGTAAGAGAGGTAGAAGAGAAGTTTTTTTTTTCAAGGTGTCACATTCCAGCATGGCAAAAAAAAAAACCAGTGAGTCACTGCATAAAAGACGCAAAAAAAAAGGGCCTCCCAGAAATCATAAAAGAAACAAAAAAAGATAAGGAATCCCACAGCCCACCATAGCAGTTGACCTTCTTTTAACGAACCTTT
Source organism: Clitarchus hookeri (assembly GCA_002778355.1). NCBI lineage: Eukaryota > Metazoa > Arthropoda > Insecta > Phasmatodea > Phasmatidae > Clitarchus > Clitarchus hookeri. The sequence goes on from NQII01001597.1 coordinate 125,840, forward strand.
GTAGGTTATCTTTATCGTACAGCATGCCACAATGTTTTGGTTTGAGGGCCATGACTTATTTAATTAAAGTGTTTTCGAAAGATATCACAATCACCACATATTAATGTAAAAAAAGAATAATTTTTTACATATTTACTAACCTTAAATAAATTTAATACAACAACAAGTTAATCTGTATACATTAAAACTTATCTTCACACTTTGTTATTGTTCAATTCTTCCATAGGTTAAATAAAACATTTAATGAATTTTACCTGCATTGGTTTAATGAAGTTGCAAGCAAAAGGCAAGTATTCAAAATAGAACCGAATACTGGAACCAATATTTAAATTGTAGAATCGGCACCGGAACCGGAATCAACATTTTTGGTTAATCGACTCTTCCCTAATATATATATATATATCAAACTTACCTAAACAATTTATGAAGATACCATTTTGAAAATTGTTGTCTGGCTACTTTAAATCATGAAAGATTACATGGCCTTCTGTAGCATTTATGGTGTGCACCATTTGGTACAAATGTATTTGAAACATTCCAGTGTAACATTGGTGGGAATTGGTTAATTGGTACTCGAGACGTGGCATAAAATGTCAATAATTTTCATGTGGCAATCTTTATAAATGAAGGACAAAAAAGTAATGTAGTAGCAATTTTGATGATTGTATACTGTCAATATACAAAGTTAAGTTAATATCGACTACATAGTTTTGTAGGTATATCGCCCACCAAACTAAAATGACTTTATAGCCACCATTCAAAAAATAGGTGCATCCTATTAAAACAAAATACATTTATTATGATGGCCTACCAAGGCTCATTAGGCATCCCAGATTTTTGAACTTGTCTATCATATTAGCTACGATAAGCTCATAGTTTGTGTCTTTAACATTGCCCAAAAACTTAGTCACAACTTGCTTAAATTATATCCAAGCCTCCTTTTCCTTTGTAGTCATTTTTGTTTCAATGTTGGAATCAAACATCATTTTACGAATGTCAGAACCAACAAAAACCCCTTCTTTCAGTTTGGCTCCTGATAAATGAGGAAACTTTTCACATAAATACTTAAAACATTCACCATCTTTAGGCAAGGCTTTTACAAACTGTGTAATGACGCAGTAGTCTTAATTTTCGGGACACGTGTTTCAATTTTGTTCGTTTTTCTTTAGCTTTGGAAAGCTTCGTAATAATTTTATCAGGTTTGAAGTTTAAAGCCGTGGTGGCTCGTTTCCCGTGATAGTTTGTTTATCTGGCAGACGTGTGCTATTGTAGGTTATCGAGCGGACGTTTGCTGTTTACGTTTATCGGGAGTCCGGTTGTCGTTTTGTTTCAAACATCGTAGTTTTCAGTTTTTGTTAAGCGTCAGCATTATTTAGCTTTTTTCAGAATGCGTCAACAAGTTTTGTTGTACGAGAGGTTCGTTTATCTGGATGTTGACGGCGTCGACAGTTTTAATTCTTACAACACAGTTTCAATAACGTGCGGAGCAGTGTCGATAATGAGTGCAAAGCGTGCGTGGCCAGGCCCTTATCTCAGGAGAGGGGGGTGACAGGCAGCACAAAAGACGCGTCCGTCTGTCGCCCTTTAAGGCACTTCAAGTCAGTCGGCGGTGAGGGCAGTCGCCCTTCAGTTCCGTAATAGAATGCTCGCCTAGGACGCGTCAGGTGTGACGATAACCCCCACATCGGCAACTAGACTATTTTATTTCTCCGCCGGTGTGGGAGGTAGACGCATTTTAAATTTCTTCGGGACAGTTTTGAGACATGAATAATCTGTAAACGACGGTGGCGCTGTTTCTGCACTTGTATGGTGATATGTGAACGTTCGTACTCTGCATACTGGAACTTCGTATGTGAACTGTGTCACTCAAAAGATAAATAAAGTATAGAACAAAATAATCTGGAACTTGAACTTATTTTTTAATTAATTGGCGTCCATCTTACTGAGTCTCGTGTTCTACCTTTGAGCTAGCAGTGGCAACGTAACATCGGCAGTGTAACTAGCGGCCGAACATTACAACTGTTTCATTAAACCTAATTTAATGTGAAGAGGTGGTAGAAGAATTTTTTTTTTTATCTATTAAAGTTTTATGCAAATTGTTCTTCTTTCCACGTGTTAAAGTTTTTCTTGCAGGCCAATGTTTTGTGTATCAGTGTCAATCCCTTGCTCTGTTGTCCCACTCACATATAAAACATGGAAATTTAGTAAATCCCTTTTGTTGGCCTAGGAGCATGCAAACAACTTTCAAATCTCCACACATCATCCAATCGTGAGCAGGATAGCTAATTTCCTTTAAAGTTATGTCTAGATTTTCGTAACTTTCCTTCATATGGACTGAATGAACCACAGGCAGTGAAGCATAAGTATTACCATTGTGTAAAAGAACAGCTTTTAAGCAAGTTTTTGATGAGTCTATAAAAGCCTGCTTTCTTCATTGTTGTACTCAATTCCAAATTCATTCATTAGACCACCAATATCAATGCAGTACACCAAATCCTGTTCTTTCTTAAAAAACTTACCGAACTGTTGATCTCTTGTTCTATATTGATAAATAGATGCTCCAGGTGCCAACAAATGTTTTTCTTTTAGTCTAGAGCCAAGCAATTCAGCTTTCTCTTTAATCAAACCCAAATCTCTTACCAAATCATTTAACTCAGCCTGTGTAAACAACTGAGGTTCTAAATTTTCTGGAGAACGTTGGAACTCATCGTCATCCGGTTTACCTTCATCACATTCAGTTTCCCTGGACTGATCAAGTAAAACGTCATCAATAGCATGTGGTGGCTCAGGGACAGGAAGTCCCGGACCATGATCGACTGGCTGAATAGCTGAAGAAAGATTAGAGTAGACAATTACTTTCTTATTTTTGGAGTTATATCGAGTAACATCAATGCTACAAAAATAACAATCATCTGAATGATTGTTTGGTTCTCTCCATATCATGGGTACTGCAAATCTAAAAGCTGTCTTTTCTTTTTTTGACCATTTTCTAAGGTCTTCGACACAAACATAGCATACCTTGCGTGGAGCCCAAGGTTTTTCTTGATCACAGAGTTTTATTCCAAAATATACCAAGTACACTTTTTTTTAACAAACTCTGTAATGTTTCTTTAATGTTTTTAAATTACAAACTCACCACATATATAACAAAAACTGTTAGGAAAGTTTTTACAACCACGGTTAGCCATACTTAGAGCACATGGGCAAAAAGCTGAAAAGTGAGGTTGTGTTGACTGAAAGAAAACAAACAGTCCTACCACCACTGCCAACCTAATTTCATTTAGATTTACTGTATGTTTTAGTATATTAATAATGTATATCAAGTATATAAAAATGTATATTAAAAAATATATAAACAAAGTATATAAAATGGACAGATATAAGATAAAAAATTAATTTCTCACATTTTGTATATTCAAATGTGAAAAAATGGTGACTTTATTACTATTTTTGGATTCAGCNTAAAAAATTAATTTCTCACATTTTGTATATTCAAATGTGAAAAAATGGTGACTTTATTACTATTTTTGGATTCAGAACACCAAAAAACATAAGAATCCGGCAAAAAATCATTTAAAAAATTTTTTTATCGTTGTCTTGTGTTATGAAACAAATATTACAATTTAGAAACAATATACAAGTAAAAGTTTTGTTTAATCAAAATTATAATACTTTAATGTACAATATCGTATTAAAAGTTTGTTGTTAATAATTTGTTTAAAACACGGGCAGACATGTTAACCCTTGGATGATTTTTCAAAGGTTTGTTTAGCAAAATGTAAAGTAACAGTGAATGGAGTAAACCATTAATTATATTCATATAGCTTCAATATAAATTTAACAACTGTTAACATGACAGCTAGTTATGACATGTAGCTAGAATCCCACAATTAATAACAATTTCTCATTTTGCATTCTGGTGGGGATACAATATGCACTCAGAATAAAATTGAACCAAAACTGCAATATATGTACTAACCTCTTCAAAAGCCATAACTGCAGACCCAACAACCAACGTGGTCTTGTCCGACAGCAACTTCTCAATTACATGAACCAACTCTTCTTTCTGCTCCTGATCCAAACTGTTCACAGACAATAAAGAATATACACAGGAAAAGCATTTAAATTACAAAACAGCTATCATGGAGATAAAATACAGGACTGCAATTTGAAATAATGTAACACTTTATAACATAAATCATTGTGCCACAAAATCGGCTGGATTATGCAAGCTCAAAGAAAATTTTTAAATGTTTATTTTAGTTTGATTAGTTACACATAGGGGGTTGCTAGATCCCTATTGCGTGCCTCCCCAGGTGGCAGATAGGGGAATCCCTCTCAGATATGGGTGGTATCGTAGAAACAAAATATCCTGGGTAGACAAAAACTAGCAATGGGTAGATGAGCCTCATAAGCCCTGTAAGGTAACTCATCTAAGGGAAGGTAACCCTGACGCCTTAATACACTCAACGTGGTAACAATGAAGGCGTACAGACCCAGTATCCCTCTAGAGAACAGGGAACGGGGTCTCCTTAACGAGGATTTACTAAGGGGGGCCGCCTGGGCCGACGCGGTTGCACCCTGGGGGCGTCTGGTCCTGGTTAACCAGAGTGCATAGCTGGGCACTGAGGTTGTGCTATCCCTTTTATGACCCGCCCGGTGATTGGACATTTAGGAAACAGCTGTGGTTTCAGAGCTGTGCAACATCAGTATGTTATGTTAACTTCAAAGGATAAAAATAAAAGAAGAAAGAGTATTATGCTTTAGTGAATTTAGTGGGTGTATGGGAGGTGGAGGCACGACCGTAAAATGTGATTTTAAAATTACTTAGCAGCGCGGGGGCGGGCAGATTCTAGCAAGGTCCGTCCAGGAAGAAATCTACTCTTGCTGGGGCCGGTGCTTTGGGATAGACCCTTGCCGGAGTCCTATTGCTTGTTCGACGCAGGAGCGTGCGCTTCACGACAGACGGTGCTCAAGCCTAAAGCATCATGGAGAGAGGGTCCCCTGAACCCCCTCTGTGAAAAGTTGAGTAAGCAGCGTGACCAGCTACAGACTTTAACTGCCCCTTTGGGTTCACAGCGTTCCCCACGTAAGGACTCTACAGTTCTCAGGTAAGTGATGTGACCAGTTTGTAGCCTGAGAGTCATAATTTCTCAACGTGTTTGATCTCCTCGAGCCTCAGGAGTCTCAGAGAAAGGTTCTCTCTCCCCTTGCCTCAATGGCACTAGAAGGGCGGCACTACCATCCAACAAAACTTTGATACGAGGTGGGAGCGCTCTATCGTGGTGATTGTGCGTGCACCTAGAAGTAGATGATTGGCTATGCACACAGCAAGCAAAGCAAGGAACGGCAGGTGAAAGCGAAAGAGAATGATCGGACTAAAATGAGGTTACTTGGTAGACATATGTTTTACTCAATCAGTAGGCATTTACAAGACATATATCTCCGACCTGTACCCGCTAACATCTGATGGATGAGGGACCAAGTTTGCCAAGCTGTTTGATGCAGGGCGACGAGATATTGATAGAAGTGAGGGTGAGAGAGACCCTGGTAAAACCACACCCGGCGTGGATGAGGCACGTGGCCTACACTCGAAATGAAGGAGAAGGCTCCGCGACAAGAGCTTCTGCCTAGTGTGTTGAGAAACACAAGTAGTGAAAATAGTAACGTTCTACGTTAAGTCCATCTGCTACTGTTGAAGGCAAGCGGTACGGCAAGCGTGGCGAGATAAAGAGAGTTGCAGATGATGCTTCAGTCAGGACTGCTCGCGAACTGCCCTGTCTGGAGGGCATGCATAGGAATAAATAACCGCGAGAGACGTGGCGAGCTAGAGGTGGCTGGAGCAGGCTGCTTGGAAGGGAAAGCCTCCACCGATGCGCTGCGAAAGTGCGCATTCGGTGCCTGCCGGCCAGGACAAGGCAAGCGAGGGGGTGGGTCCACCCACTCAGGCGAGTGCAGCGTCGTGCAGATTGCCGACCTCTCAGGCAGCAAGGTGTTGACTCACTTGTGAATAGGAATGGTACAGAGGCAAAATGAGCACCGGCGTTCGGCGCTACGGTACACCAAAGGAGCACCAGAGGCTGAGGCTTGGCTATGTATAAGACAGCGCTCGTGGCGCTTCAACCCCTACAGAAAAATACCTGGTCCTCCAAGTTGGTGGTTGAACGTTGGGCTAACAATTCCATCTCGTTAAACCTTATGTGTTCAGAAACTTCTAATCGCCCCACGATATGGACAGATTTCTAGACGACTAAGGCAAAGAAAACTGAAAATGATATGTGGGGCGTGGAATGTTAAAACATGATATAAACCCGGTATAATACAAACAACGGTCCAAGAATTCAGGAGATATAAGATTGACATATGTGCAATTCAGGAGGTAGGATGGATTGGTGAGGGAGAAATTGATACAGGGGGTGTAACAGTATATTATAGTGGAAAATTTGTAGAACACAAACATGGAGTTGGTTTTATTTAATTATTTTAGATGGTCATCTGAAAGATGTAGTTCTACAATTTAAACAGGTTAATGATCAAATTTGCCAAGTAAGACTTGCAGGAAAGTTCTTTAATACTACATTTTTGAGTGTTTATGCTCACACAGAGGACACTGAAGAAGATCAAAAAACTGCCTTCTATGAAGATTTGGACAAAATATACAAACTCATATCAAACTACGATATAAAGATTGTCCTTGGTGATTTTTAGCACAAATAGGATGAGAATATGTATATAGACCTACGTTTGGTAGAGTCTGTATAGGGAGACTAATAGAAATGATGAATATGTGTGCAAATTTTGCTTCAACTAAAAATTTAATAATAAGCAGTACATATTTTCCACAAAAATTTATACAAAGCGTAACTAAAAATCACCAACATACTCTGGGAGGTGTTTTCTTATCAAAAAATAGGTAGACAATTTATACACAAATATAGTCTGAATAAAGGGTTTCCTTAAGGATGTACACGCCCTTAAAAGTGGAGGTAAAATCCATGTTTATTGCAAATAAAACATGCAGTATCTGATATTAATCTCAAAATTTTGGTTTAATATATTATTAAACAAAGATGTGCAATCGATAATCAGGTTTGCCGTTTTAACACCCTTCCACGAGAAAATAATGGTTAGCACCCTTTTTGTGCATTAAAAATGTAACTGGAATACACGAGGATTTATCTGCTAATGCAAGCAGTATGGTCAATTTGGAAACAAAAAGTGCCTTGTGATATTTCACTACACCCCACAGTTTTCAAGAAATGGTTGTTAACAGAAAAGTGTTGCCTATGTCGCAGGCATAACACATTCGCCATTTAGAACATTACACATCCATTTCCTTGGAAACTGTGGGGTGTAGCATAATAACACAAGGCACTTTTTTGTTTCTACATTAACCATACTGCTTACGTCAGCAGATAAACCCTCACATAGTCCAGAGGGTCACATTTTTTCATGCACAAAAAGGTAACAACCTTTGTTTTCTCATGGAAGGGTTCAAAAATGGCAAACCAAACTATGATGGATTGCACATCTTTCTTTGATAACACATTATACCAGAACTATGAGATTAATATGAGATACTGCATGTTTCATTTGCAATAAACATGAATTTTACTTCCACTTTTAAGGGCGTGTACACCCTCAAAGAAAGGTCTTACGCTATATGTCGTATACATGCAGAGGCTCACAAAATTATGCAGTCACTGCCCTGTGCACTGTAAGACCTTATAATATTGTTGTACTGAATAGTCACTAGTAAACAAAACTGCTTGCAGACATTATATGTATTATCCTCCACCATCACAAATGTTAACAAAAACTATTTCTCAAACCAAAAAATAATTGCATATGTTTTCTGAACAGTTTCGAATTAGTGATAAGCATCTCACGCGAATATTTGGTTACCACATTAATAAGCATCATAAGCATTATGCCCTTAGCACTTCAGTACCTCGTTGGATACCTTTTTGTCAGATCACTTCTTTCATACGAGTCAGCATGTTGGAAACTATTTTCTTGGTATAATCTTGGTCTATGTGATTCCACTCCTCCATCAGTCTCCTCTTCCATTCTTATTTCGAGGTAACTGATGTCGATCTGACTCTGGTGTTAAGTTCATCCAACAGATTCTGAATAGAGTTGAAGTCAGGTGATTGGGATGGTGTTTCGATAACATTTGGACAGTTATATAGAAGCCATTCTTGCACCAGATGCGACTTGTGTTTCGGATTGTTGTCCTGGTAGAATTGGAAGGTCTGTAGAATATCTTATTTGTCAGCATTTCTGTGCAAACTGCTTATAAAGATTGCTAAGTAGTCTTCCTTCTTCATCGTATCCTCAATAAACACCAACTTACCCACTCCAGTTCAGGATATGCAGCCCCAGACCATAACGTGGCCACCGCCGTGTTTTATTGTTGGCTGCAAATTCTTTTTTTGGATCTCCTTGTTTGGTTTCCTCAACACCATAACCCTAATATTTGACTGAAGGATGTCGAACTTGCTTTCGTCCATGAACATCACATCATTCCACCACTCCTGTTCCTTCTGCACATGGTCTTTGGCAAAGCGAAGTCTTCTATTCTTGTTAAATTTGCTTACATATGGTTTCTTCCTGGCAACTCTGCCATTATATCCATTCACTCCAATTACACTTCAAACTGTTTCTGTGTGCACATATGTTCCACATTCCTGAAATAACTCTGCAGTAATTTTCAGTGCACTTAATTGTGTATTACATGTTATTTTACGTGGAACGATAGCACGACAAACAGTGTTTGTCATTCTTTAAGCTTTATTAGTCACCCTTTCTATGGTAGAGATTCAATTCTATCTTCCTTTACATATTGTTTTATACTATCACAAACTGTACTTTGAGGAATATTTACTATTGATGAAATATTCCTCTGAGATAAGCCCTTAGCATGATGAAAGATGACGAGCTGTTGTTGTTCCAATGTTGTTGTGCACCTCTTACACCCCAACTGAAAGCAGTAGTAACTAGCAATGCAGAATGATACGCGAGGTGTACTCACGCCTTCCTTCGATCTTGGCTGTGGTAGAACGTGCGGCCACATAGTAGTACCTACTGCTGATGAGTTCGACTGAATACTAAAGTGACATGATATGGCATTTTTCGTTTATATTATATGCCCCTAATGCATTACAGCACATCAGGTATTCTTTTCTATAGTTGCGACACGTAATAATCCTCCGGCACGTATGCAATGACAATTCTATTCGCTTACAACTTACTACACATATCCAACCGAATATCTGTATCTGTATATATATATATTGTGTACCTATTTTTTGATAAGGAATCATCTCCCAGAGTTTGTCCGTGATTTTTAGTTACACGTTGTATACAAACATGGTATTCCCCTGATGGCCACACTGAAAATCAGCTTGATCATTGCCTGGTGGGTGCACAACATAAAATAGATATTAAAAATGTTAAAAGTTATAGGGGTGCAGAATGTAAGTGATCATCTCATGATCACAGTGAACGTAAGACAGATTATAAGGAAAAGAACAGGAGCCCAGGAAAAAGTGGAATGGTTTAAGGTAAACTTAGAAAGATTAAATAACAGTNGAGTGATCATCTCATGATCACAGTGAACGTAAGAGATTATAAGGAAAAGAACAGGAGCCCAGGAAAAAGTGGAATGGTTTAAGGTAAACTTAGAAAGATTAAATAACAGTAAAACTCAAACAGAGTTTCAGATAGGTTTACAGAATAGATTTGAAGCATTAGCCGAGATTAATGATGATAACACGGATGTCAACAAATCATGGGATAATATAAAAAGGGTTATTAAAAGTACTGCCATAGAGGCACTAGGGAAACAAGTATATAAAAGAAAGAAACCATGGTTTCATGACGTTTGTCAAACTCAGGTAGAAGAAAAGTATCAAGCAAGAGAGAAATACCTGAATGATAATAATTATAAAGTATATTATGAAACGGTACTGCGAAGTGCGAATAAAATTATTAGACAAAGAAAATAAGAATTTTATAGAAGGAAAATACATAGTCAGGCACAAACGTATGACCAAGCAAGAGTAAGAAATTTTTACAAAGAGATTAGAAAGAAAAAAAAAATGATATAAACCAAGAACGAGAATAATATTAGATAAATCAGTGAATGTGGTATACATGAAGAGTGCAGTAGTGGACAGATGGAGAGAATACTATCAAGAATGATTCAATTTTGATGAGCCTGAAAATCCTTTATGGGCAGAGGATGTTGACAGCATGGGTAAGAGAGTGAGTAAGCGAGTGCTCATAGAGTAGAAATGTAGTGGGGAGCATGACTCCTACCTGTATAGTTTTGGTATGGCATGGGCTGCTGTCTTGCGAACGTACGGAGACATGTCTGAAGCAGAGTCCTTAATCGCCAGCATCACTATTGGCACAATCATAGGTACTCTAATGCTGGAGAGAACTCTCAAGGCACTAGCACGGATTAGTTGGTTAGGGTCCTGTTAACAACAAAAAAATTGCAGCCTAATTCAAGCCATGTATCCTACTCCATTAAAAGTAATTAAAATGAATACAGTACTATTCTTGGAAAACTAACAATGCAATACAGATTTCTAATCAGTCACNCCTTTGTAAACAAACAATGCAATACAGATTTCTAATCAGTCACACATAGGCTTGCTGATACCATCACCCCATAACTTCGGTATACATCAAATTTTTCTTTTCTTTTCCATCTTATATCTTGTTACACAAAAGAAAATATTCCAAGTCTCAAACCATGTGATACACTAAGAATTAAAATTTGAACATCATAGTCAAATTAATCCATTATATCTACAAATATACAATTTAAAAAAGAATCAGTAATATTATTACTGTGAAATAAAAATACTTTAAAACATTTTTGAAGTGTTTCCTGTTAAGAAAATATTTCATTTAATAAACCTGAATATTTTTGCACTTGTTCTATAAACACACAAATGGTATGTCCCTTTTACAGAGGTTTCCTTGTAAACAAGCCAAAATTTTTACATGCCTTTAGGAGTGCATTCAAATATAGTTACATAATTCTCACAAAACCCTTTATATGAAAATTATTGAGCAATTAAATGATATACTTTACAGTTGCATATGACTACTCTCGTTGTACTGAAAGTAAGTTTTTTTTTCATCCCACTGCTGAGGTCACATGTCAATACAATGACCTTGAGTGCTAGACATTTTCTAGTTGAGGAATCTTATGTTAATAATATAGTGATCACTAAAATGCAGTTGACGATGTTTGAAGGCACTCCTATTTACTAAGCTATGACTCCATGGGGCTCCTTGGTTGAGCAGATTCCAGTAATTCAACTTGTAAACAATGCAGGTACAAATACCAAGCTGATGTGTTTGTGATCTGCCTTCAGAGAAAGGTATACATCATCTGGATGTGCTCTGGTTAGGCTAAGCCACATTGTTATATTGTACCTTTAAGAGTGATGCCACAGACCTTGGGTGAGTCAAAATTTACTGCTGGTCCTATCCTGAGAAAAAGGTATGAAAAAGGACCTGTGAAGCATCATACATGACACCTCCATTTTCATGACAACACTGGTCAACTGACTGTAAATTGCTATTACAGGTAATTTCTGCACTGTTGATATCTTCAATCACCAAACAGAGGTATCCGTCCGTAAGAGTAAGCTTTAACACTTTGACCGCTATGTGCACCATTATGATGCACAGCTATATTTTGATTCTGGTCACGTGCATCACATTTACTCTCATGACTTTTTAACATCATCTTTTTTTTTTTTTTTTTTTAAATATGATAATTTTCTTTATCTAATTAAACTAAAGCGATAAATTCAATAAAAAGACCTTGCCCAAAACACTTACTTTATGAAAAGTATGGTGTTAATTATAACAAGTGTAGTGGCACTAATCTGGTGGGAGGGAGGCAGTGGGAGGATTAGAGAGAGAATTTTTGTTCACGCACAACCAACTGCTACACCATCGTTACTGGCTCGCGTCTGTCACTCAAACCCCCTAGAGCTCTCTCTCGTCTGTTAACTAGTGGTTACACCTAGCCCAGGTGGTGGCACTACGTACGGGCCTCATTAGAACTGCTTAGCACTTCCATGCATTACTAGAATGATACAGACATGTACTAATACTGATGCAATTTGTTACTTACATCTAATTCCATTTACATTTATGCATATACGAAAATAAAAGCATTATAAAATAATCCTTAGGCTAAAACAACAATATTTTATAAAAATACAATCTACTGGTTGTTTCACAGAACATGTGTATGCAAGACAATGCACTGAAGAGAAAAGCAGAGCAAATTAGGTTAGTGGTGCTGCCACACTCACAGATATGTCACTCTTTGTGATGGACCATTACAGTACAATGTGTTCTAGAGGAACACTTTGCCTGCTCTGTTAGAAGATGTCCCGTTAGCGATACAACAAGATATGTACTTCACATGCACGACAGAGCTCCTACTCATAACAGTTGCTGTGTTCATACATTCCTCATTCAACAGTTCGGTAACTGTTGGATAAGTAGAGGTGGACCAATACCTAGGTGTCCACGCAGCCGTGATCTAAATCTGCATGGACTTTTATTTGTGGCTGCATTTGAAAGGCATTGTGTATACAACCCCAATGTATGATGTCAGGAGCCTTCGTGACCACATTGTGGAAGGCTGCAAAACAATCCACACGTCTACAGGGTTACATGAGCGCATCTGGCAATCATNCTTCGTGACCACATTGTGGAAGGCTGCAAAACAATCCACACGTCTACAGGGTTACATGAGCGCATCTGGCAATCATTGCGACATGTGGATGCATGTATCTGTGCTCACAGTGGTCATTTTGAGCACATGTTACGAGACACTTACCTCCGGTCTGCTATTTCTTGTGCAACACTTACTTACATTACACAATGTTTACCCTGTGTGTATGTGCATGCGTGCACATGTGTGCATGCGTACGTGTGCTTTCCACTGTTATGATAAGGCAAAGGTTCTGATATTGTTTGTTGTATACCATGCAAATATGGCATTCNAACAAAAAAATTGCAGCCTAATTCAAGCCATGTATCCTACTCCATTAAAAGTAATTAAAATGAATACAGTACTATTCTTGGAAAACTAACAATGCAATACAGATTTCTAATCAGTCACACATATAGGCTTACTGATACCATCACCCCATAACTTCGGTATACATCAAATTTTTTTTTTCTTTTCCATCTTATATCTTGTCACACACAAGAAAATATTCCAAGTTTCAAACCATGTGATACACTAAGAATTAAAATTTGAACATCATAGTCAAATTAATCCATTATATCTACAAATAGACAATTTAAAAAAGAATCAGTAATATTATTACTGTAAAATAAAAATACTTTAAAACTTTTTTGAAGTGTTTCCTGTTAAGAAAATATTTAATTTAATAAACCTGAATATTTTTGCACTTGTTCTATAAACACACAAATGGTATGTCCCCTTTACAGAGGTTTCCTTGTAAACAAGCCAAAAATTTTACATGCCTTTAGGAGTGCATTCAAATATAGTTACATAATTCTCACAAAACCCTTTATATGAAAATTATTGAGCAATTAAATGATATACTTTACAGTTGCATATGACTACTCTCGTTGTACTGAAAGTAAGTTTTTTTTTTATCCCACTGCTGAGGTCACATGTCAATACAATGGCCTTGAGTGCTAGACATTTTCTAGTTGAGGAATCTTATGTTAATAATATAGTGATCACTAAAATGCAGTTGACGATNCCTTGAGTGCTAGACATTTTCTAGTTGAGGAATCTTATGTTAATAATATAGTGATCACTAAAATGCAGTTGACGATGTTTGAAGGCACTCCTATTTACTAAGCTATGACTCCATGGGGCTCCTTGGTTGAGCAGATTCCAGTAATTCAACTTGTAAACAATGCAGGTACAAATACCAAGCTGATGTGTTTGTGATCTGCCTTCAGAGAAAGGTATACATCATCTGGATGTGCTCTGGTTAGGCTAAGCCACATTGTTATATTGTACCTTTAAGAGTGATGCCACAGACCTTGGGTGAGTCAAAATTTACTGCTGGTCCTATCCTGAGAAAAAGGTATGAAAAAGGACCTGTGAAGCATCATACATGACACCTCCATTTTCATGACAACACTGGTCAACTGACTGTAAATTGCTATTACAGGTAATTTCTGCACTGTTGATATCTTCAATCACCAAACAGAGGTATCCGTCCTTAAGAGTAAGCTTTAACACTTTGACCGCTATGTGCACCATTATGATGCACAGCTATATTTTGATTCTGGTCACGTGCATCACATTTACTCTCATGACTTTTTAACATCATCTTTTTTTTTTTTTTTTTCAAATATGATAATTTTCTTCATCTAATTAAACTGAAGCGATAAATTCAATAAAAAGACCTTGCCCAAAACACTTACTTTATGAAAAGTATGGTGTTAATTATAACAAGTGTAGTGGCACTAATCTGGTGGGAGGAAGGCAGTGGGAGGATTAGAGAGAGAATTTTTGTTCACGCACAACCAACTGCTACACCATCGTTACTGGCTCGCGTCNAGGCAGTGGGAGGATTAGAGAGAGAATTTTTGTTCACGCACAACCAACTGCTACACCATCGTTACTGGCTCGCGTCTGTCACTCAAACCCCCTAGAGCTCTCTCTCGTCTGTTAACTAGTGGTTACACCTAGCCCAGGTGGTGGCACTACGTACGGGCCTCATTAGAACTGCTTAGCACCTCCATGCATTACTAGAATGATACAGACATGTACTAATACTGATGCAATTTGNGGCCTCATTAGAACTGCTTAGCACTTCCATGCATTACTAGAATGATACAGACATGTACTAATACTGATGCAATTTGTTACTTACATCTAATTCCATTTACATTTATGCATATAAGAAAATAATAGCATTATAAAACAATCCTTAGGCTAAAACAACAATATTTTATAAAAAATACAATCTACTGGTTGTTTCACAGAACATGTGTATGCAAGACAATGCACTGAAGAGAAAAGCAGAACAAATTAGGTTAGTGGTGCTGCCACACTCACAGATATGTCACTCTTTGTGATGGACCATTACAGTACAATAGGTTCTAGAGGAACACTTTGCCTGCTCTGTTAGAAGATGTCCCGTTAGCGATACGAAAAGATATGTACTTCACATGCACGACGGAGCTCCTACTCATAACAGTTGCTGTGTTCATACATTCCTCATTCAACAGTTTGGTAACTGTTGGATAAGTAGAGGTGGACCAATACCTAGGTGTCCACGCAGCCGTGATCTAAATCTGCATAGACTTTTATTTGTGGGCGCATTTGAAAGGCATTGTGTATACAACACCAGTGCATGATGTCAGGAGTCTTCGTGACCACATTGTGGAAGGCTGCAAAACAATCCACACGTCTACAGGGTTACATGAGCGCATCTGGCAATCATTGCGACATGTGGATGCATGTATCTGTGCTCACAGTGGTCATTTTGAGCACATGTTACGAGACACTTACCTCCGGTCTGCTATTTCTTGTGCAACACTTACTTACATTACACAATGTTTACCCTGTGTGTATGTGCATGCGTGCACATGTGTGCATGCGTACGTGTGCTTTCCACTGTTATGATAAGGCAAAGGTTCTGATATTGTTTGTTGTATACCATGCAAATATGGCATTATAGATAACAAGGATCCAATATCTCACATTGTAGATAGAAAGTAACAGTTCTAGCAACAAACAGAAGCATTTCCAGACCTATGTTCATTGACATTTCTGCCTCCTCTACANATAGAAAGTAACAGTTCTAGCAACAAACAGAAGCATTTCCAGACCTATGTTCATTGACATTTCTGCCTCCTCTACATGTCCTGAATATGTACCCACTGTTCTGACTTCTAATTTATATACAACCTGTATATGCAGGTAAGGACAGTGACATTTTTCAAAGGTTCATTCCAAAAGTGCTTAATTAACTGTGAATAGTCTCTAATAAAATAACTGTCAGAAATAATTAAATTTCTAATTTTTAATACCTGACGAAACCATTCATGAATTGGAAGACTACAATACAGTCTCATTAACTATGAATCAAACATAAAATGTATCAAACTGCATATTCCAAAAATTACTTTTACTATCTTCGGAAGCAATCTGCAGTACTGCTTCCTTAGACAGGTTATGCTTATAATGCAAATNCAAAAATTACTTTTACTATCTTCGGAAGCAATCTGCAGTACTGCTTCCTTAGACAGGTTATGCTTATAATGCAAATTTTTCAAGGAAAATTCTAAGGGATCAAACTTTTTTTCCGATATTCGCATAAATTAAAATAACACATCAAATATTATGCAAAAAGGAGGCCAAGATGTTTCTCAGAGATGAACGCAAACCATATTGCAAAGCATCTGTCTCAAATGGTATGGAAATGGATTCACATTAAAAAAAATTATCACTTAAAACATTCCTTCCTCAAGGATGGGGAAAAAGGAAAGGAGGAAACAGAAAAAAGGGAATTATGAGGATTAAAAATTAAACAATGGAGTATTCTTTAGATTTTGTTAAAAATTTTATCTTACTGAAATAAGTTTCCACTGGATAAAAAACTTAACTTTTTTTAATGAATAAATTTTATAGTGGTGCCAATTTTGAACTTTATGAGAAAACCCAGAAGGGACAGAATGTATGGTGACAGAGCACAGTACCAGTGTGCTGTACATCAGAACAGTGAGTGAAACTTCATTGCTCATTCCCCGTTTCTATTCTTTTCTGGCAGCTTTAGTTTATTTTGCAAAATCCTGAGAAACTTCCCTTCAGAACTTCGTAATGAGTGTCTACAAAGTCTGTTTTTTTGAAGTGTCATTTTTCTGCATTGATCATATTTATTTAGACTCTCTGCTTTGGCAGCTAAGCTTGTCTTTGTAGTCAGCATGCTTGCACCGAGGAGTCACAAGTAGTATATACTCATTACCTATAGACAGGGGAGAGTGAGCCACTCTTTCTCTGATGTCTACCTCACAGATGTCCTCATTATTTAAGATGGCTCAACATCAACCACTTCAAGCAGCCAAGAGTGTAGTTTCTGTCCCAAGAAAGCATTCAATTTGGTTTCACTTAGGAAAANGAAATTAATCTTCAAGTAAATATTAAAGTAAACTATTTCATATGTCAGTTGCTACAACAGCTCATGGCAGGATTCCTAAAAAATAAAAACTAGACCCTTCTGCATATGGTCATAAAAAACTAGGCCCTTCTGCATGTGGTTATGAAATTCTGCCCAATTTTCAGATGAAAATCTACCCAAATAAAATTGCTATTACATTCCTGGACAATTACCAGATTCCCTCAGAATTTCAGCACGTTATCCTGTCTACATGTAAATTCAGAATTAAACAGCGTTAACAGTACACTTTTTAAATACTGACAATATGGTGGGATTTGTGCAAGTATTACAAAGAGAAAATCAGAGAATTAATTCTCTGTAGTGAAACACAAACCAGTGAGACAGCAGCGCAGTCTTACAAAACCAGAGTTTTGGTTTATGCTGCCAACAAAAGCTTTAGTAATACTACAGTGTTCAGATTTCATTACTATAATTATCTTAATTTACAGAAAAGCTGTCCCATACATACCTTGAGAGCTCTCTGAAATGTGGATATCGACAGCAAAGCAAGGTCTTGCTGTTCTTCTGCATATCTCACCAAATACACATACACCAACTTTTTAACTTCAATATTCTTGGACACAACATTTTTGACAACAGCAGGGAATAGGTCAGATGCATCCCTTCCTTTCGCAACCATCTGGGAAAATTAAAATAAAATTTAGACCTATGTATTGTCAAAATATGGTAACCAAAACTGAACTGAGGATGCAAAAACCTTTGTTTATTACTAAAGGTAAAGGTCAGAAATATGAGGCACCACAGAAAGGAATGTCTAAAATCGATACAAGCAATCATAACCTGTCCATACCATCTACCCACCACTCCTGTAAACCACCCTTCTCAGGTAACCTGCCAACAAGTCACAGCCAAGAACCTAGATATTAGTGANTACCCACCACTCCTGTAAACCACCCTTCTCAGGTAACCTGCCAACAAGTCACAGCCAAGAACCTAGATATTAGTGAGTATAAGCTATTCACTGTAAAATGAGCACTTTTGAAAGCCCTTTCATTTTGAATAATAGTCAATAAATACATTTTATTTTAGTCTTAGAAGCTAACTTCAGAGTGCGGTGGAATCTATACACTGTGATCATTACTTATATGGCAATATTTACTTTAAAAGTTGGTTTAAAGGATAAAAAATGGCTGAAATAAAAAGTAACTCGGACCTCAAAAGTGCTCACTGTACCGTGAACAGCCTATACATGCACGACAGTTGTTTTTTTGGGGTACAGATTATATTTGTACTTATATTCAGCATTACAAAGACCATATAATAATATAAGTTTTTTCCAAAATTCAAAATGACACACTTGCTCAAGCAGGAGGAGGAAAAAGTAAGGTGAATTAATTTACAAACACAAAAATATGATTTCATTCTTAAGCCAAAATTTTAATCAATCGGATTCTTCTTTTTATTTTACCAATATTTTGATCAAATCTACTTGTGCTTCCTTTTAGTGTGAATTTTCTTCAAAATACTAATATTTTTGCTGAGATACACAAAACATTTTAGACAACGCAACTCAAAATCATACTTCATTGGATACAATCCGTGGCTCTGTCACTGAACCCTTGTTGCCCTATGTACACCATGCATGTGTCTGTACACTGAGCGCAGACTGGTGCAACCACAGCGAACGCCACAGGCGCCCCCTGGCTACCCCCAACAGGGCACAAAATGCGTTACGGTTGGTATGTATCAGCAAAGCTTGTGTTGGTGTGTTCTTCCCCCCACCGCCCACATGTACCTGATCTAGTACGGGGTTGAGGGGTGCCATTTGGCAGGAAATATCTGGTACGTAGTCACGCAATCAGTTGCAAAGGCTCAAGAAGTGGTGATGTTTCCTATTAGTGGACTCTTCTGCCGCCTCCTCTATAGCCCGTGTTGAAGTTGCCTGGGGGTAGTTCCCTTCGGGGGTGATTACGTGGCTCAGGTAATCTATGGTGATTTTCCTGAAATTGCTCTTAGACAATTTGCAGGTTAAGCGATACAATTTTAGCCTTTCAAGCACCCTCTGGGGGTGTCCGCAGTGTTCTTCCCAGTACTTTGAGGACACAATTATGTTGTCATGGTAGACGAAACAAAAGCCGATGAAACCCGTGAGGACCACCGTTGACATTAGTCTGGAATGTCGCGGGGCATTCTTTAATCCAAAGAGCATTACCCGGAACTGTAAGGTTTCACTTTCTGGGGTGGTGAAAGCTGTATACTTTCGACAGTCTGCGTGCACTGAAATCTGCCAGCACCCTCATTGCATTTCTAGGGTACTAAAGATTTTTGCCTCCCCTATATCCTGGAGAATATGCGTAAGGTTGATTGCCGGTGGTACAATAGGATGTGTCACATCATTCAAGTCTTTGTAGTTGACACAACATCCGAGTTGCCTGTCTTTTTTAGGGACCAAAACAACCCAAAAATTTAGGGTGAGTTAGACGGTTCCACAATCACCAATTCTTTCATAGCTTTCATCTGTTCCATAATACGGTGTCGCCTTGTGGCGGACACGTGATATGGTCATATCGGTGGTGAGTTAAATCTTATGCTCGATGCTACGTGTCTGACCATCTGACGTAGCGAACCCCCTAAGCCGAAAGCACCAGCATGATTGTCCAACATTTGACCAAGCTGGGCGAATTCTGTTTCTGTGAGTTCATGGTCAATTTCTTCGGGTGCGATTAGCAAAAAAAGGGGGGGATTGCCGCGTCCGGGCCATGTTCCCAGTTGACAGTCACCCTGTTTTTATTGCCAATAAAAGATCTGTTGCTGGCCGTGATCCATGACGCACTGTTGTTGACGTAGCCATGGCTGACATAATATTACCACCTCAGTAATATTCGGCGAGACTATGAATTCTGTTGAGTGGTCTTAACGGTATACCCCTACTGTCAGAGTAGTCCGGCCTTCGACCTAAAAGGTCCGGTCGTGTTGTGCCATGTGCACCAACCAGTTTTGTGGGTGAAGTGAAGCTAGTTGTGCAGGGGTGAGCAAGTCACTTCTTATAAAGTTTCTCGTTGCAGCGGGATCTAGTAGGGCGAGTGTCCTATGTCCATTGATTTCCACCTCTATGTGCGAGGCTTCGGGTGGGATGCTTTCTTCAGCTAGTTTTTGGAGGAAGATGGGCCCGTGGTTCCCGGTGGTGGTGGCCCGCTTTGCCACCCGGCTGCGGCGTTTCCTGCCTGGTTGGGTCCTTTAACCTCTGTTTGTCTCTGGGGTGGTCAGGCACCCTTGTTGTTCCCTCTTCCCCCGCCTGTCTGCTTGACTGGACAATCTAGACTAAAGAGCCGTTCCGGACAGAACCAACAATTAGGGAGCGTCCAGGTGAGGGGAGCGGAAGGGAGAGGGTTCCCCCTTTGCTTGGGCTGCTTGTCAGTCTCCTGGGTTTTACTGGCACGCATCTTGTCTAGCAGGGCTTAGCCTTGTAATTTCTTTCAACACATGCCGTTTCCACTAGCTCATCAACCGTTTGCTGTTTCAGAATTTGTAGTAAATTCCGCAATTTGGGAAGTAACGTGCGTGTAATGTGGCGCGTGCAGCTTTCCTCATTTCCCTCGGGGAAAATTATTTTATACATCTGCACTTTTCGTCTGATGAAAATCTTGGCCTCTTCCTCAGCGGCGTGGGTTCGGCTATGAAATTCGGTGGTTAAGTGGGCTATCAGCTCTTCGCCTGAAAAATGAGTGGCAAAGCGTGAACACAGCTGCTCCCACTCAGTGATAAACTCAACGTTCAGGGTTTTTCCCCTTAGTTGCTTCCGGGTTCCCAACCCATTGCTTAATATGAACCTCATTATCACGCAGTTTCTTTTCACAGTCTAGGGTAAACACTATTGGGTCTTCGTGTGGTCTTCCTGCGAACTCCGGAAGTTGAGACCTGTCACTACCCTGGGTGGTTGTTATGCTATGGCGAATGCCAGAATTATCAGGTTGGTATTCCTCTGTACATTTGCAAACCTCACACCTATACAGGAGGCCTGGTCTTGTGATTCGCTCATCTGGCCAGCCTATGCATATGTGATGATAAGACTGCGGACAGACACTGCATCATACTATATTAACTCCTTGCCCGAGACAAGTAAGCACGCTATTATACAATATGCAGTCTGGCGGGTTCGGCAGTCATTACATCTGAACTCCAGCCCGTCTGTGCACCTGGGCTCATCTGTGCATCCCAAACAGAGGTAATGGAAGCTGTGTTGGCAGTGTGCACATATGATAATATTTACATCCGCGCCAGGACAAGTGGCTATATGGCACCTTTAGGGTTGTTAGGTAGTAGCCTCAACCATGGTGTTTGTTGCGTCTGCTTGGTCTGCTACGCTAGTTTCCGTATCTGACATCTCTGCTAGTTACAATTGAGCGCCACGGGGTGTTTTCAGGCTCCCCGAAGTCTGGCTGATTTTCGGTTGGACGTGTGGCTAGTTTGCATGGATCTCGGGGACATGTTGGCCTAATTATGCATAGTTAATTAAGCGCTGTGGCCCCATGTTGGGCACCATGAAAACTTTTGACGCGTGAAATCTGTTATTGACGGGGACGTCACGGTAGGGCTAGTTTTAGGTGTTGTCAGTCGGAGAGACTGATGGCTGTCAAGATTGACTTACTGGAGCTCACTGGAGCCCAGCCGGTATACAACCTGGGACACGTTGTTTGATGGCTTGGTACAAAGTCTGGAGTGTGTCGAATGACATTACATATTACCAGCCTGCACACAGCAACTGGTGTACCTTTTACAGGCGTCGCCCGGGGTAGCTCCTGGCTCTGTTTCAGCTGGAGTTCGTGCCCAGGCTTGGGGCGAAGGAGGTGCTGTAACGGGTGATGCAGGTAGAGGCTCAAGAAGGGCTGCTGGCTCGGCTGAGATGGCACCATGGGTTTGCGAGACATGGTACGTTGAGTACTTGGCGGAGGATGACGACGACGAGATGTGGTTCTCCGGCGGTCTTGAATAGGGGCTAAAATAAGGAAAGGGAGGGAGCTGGGAGGTGAGGAGCAGTACCAACAATGATCTCCCTTCTTCCAATCGCAAAGCCTCATTCCATGTCATGTGTTACCCTTCAGCATGGCAAATTATCTAGTTTTCATGCCTAAAAACCTAAGTGTAACACTTCCTAATGTTGCACATGCAACATGTGTACTCATCATACGTCCTGTGTNTGTCATTTGTTACCCTTCAGCATGGCAAATTATCTAGTTTTCATGCCTAAAAACCTAAGTGTAACACTTCCTAATGTTGCACATGCAACATGTGTACTCATCATACGTCCTGTGTCCTAAAATTTTATTTGGGCAATATTTCTCTCCTTTCAGCCAACCTCATTAAAATACTAAAATTTTATCATTTTCCTGCTTTCTCCAAGCATAACTTTTCCTATTACTGAAGGACTACTGAAGGACGTGTGCCTCTATCAGCTATGGAAAACCTTATGGCAGCATAGGATCAACGAGACAACATGGTACCAGCAACCCTGTGACATCACCGCCTCACAAACCCTGCAAACAGAGATGGAGTGTCACCATCTTGTGCACAAGCTCATGGCGCATGCGTTACTGCCACTCCCTGCAAGGACAACAGCACCAATGCACACATCCATCACATCTCACCTATCCCTCTCGGCAGACATGCGTACGGCATTGTGCGTGGTGCACGCCACCCTCCTCCATCCACTCAGGCGGTTCATCCTTCCTGTGTGGCACAGGGGACACTTGTGTGAGCTGGCAAGGTCGTTGGAGAATAGCTGATCGACCATGATGGCTTCTCTGTATGTTCCGCACAACAAGAACCGTGAACTGATTTGATTGACATACCATCAATGGTATTGTGTAATGCTTGTGCCTAAAGTGTATGCACCCAGTGACCATATTGGGGTATCAGCCTGTGTCAAGTGGCTGTCCTGTATTTATGTCCCCAAGGGGTGACTTTTGGGGACGTAATAGTTCACGCCGGCAGACCCCATCAGACAACTTCCCTAGCCCCCAACCATCTGCATTACATTGTTCTGTAGCAACTGGTATCGTTTTTAAAATCCTACCTATCCCAACTACAGTGGTCAAGTACCAACAATGATCTCCTTCTCCTGTTCCTGAAGCCTCGTTCCACATGGGCATATTCAATTTTGTCTTGCTCTAACAAACGAGAGACAATTACATCATTTTCTACAAAAAAAACCTGTCAACTTGTAGAACAGCAAGGATGGTAGCTACATTCACATCCAAGCCAAGAACGCCACATCACATTAAAGCTTTCCAAAGTCAACCAAGTATGGAAGTAAAACTTCAACCCAAAATCGTAAACATGATACAGACATTTTCATTGTTATTTTCACAGCATGTGTATACAAGTATGGCACATAAAATACTTTTGGTACTTTAAACAAAGTTCCCACATTTCTCACACACATTACAGCACTACCACTAAATGAAAATAGTTTTTAAACAACTAAGGTACTAACTCCAATAATCCTCTTCATGGCTTCTAATTTGAGACTATCTTTATTACTGTCCAACATCTGCTTCAAGTCATCATGCCTGCAAAACACACCACAAAACAAAAAGTATAATAGTGTAAACCTTATATTATCAAAAATGGATACAGTTCCTGATAAGGGAGACAATTACACTGCTTCCTCTACAAAAAAAAATGTACTACCCGTGTACCATAAAGTTTATATTTGTAAATAAATAATTTTTACTAGCATTAAATTATTAGTTTATTCACTTTGACAATGCTAAGTTTTCCTGAAGATCTCTCCAAAGAGCATCAAACATCTTAGATATCTCCATCCTACAACTCCTTCATAGCGCCTATGAAATCATTTTCTTCACACACATGGTCTAAAGAAATATAACATATTTTTATACACAATTTTTATTGAAAGATATACTTTAAACAATTTTGTAAAAAAAAACTGTACAAGTACACTTAATAAATGCTTCTGCGCCTGTGACAAGACACATTTNATCAAACATCTTAGATATCTCCATCCTACAACTCCTTCATAGCGCCTATGAAATCATTTTCTTCACACACATGGTATAAAGAAATATAACATATTTTTATACACAATTTTTATTGAAAGATATGCTTTAAACAATTTTGTAAAAAAAAACTGTACAAGTACACTTAATAAATGCTTCTGCGCCTGTGACAAGACACATTTNCTTTAAACAATTTTGTAAAAAAAAACTGTACAAGTACACTTAATAAATGCTTCTGCGCCTGTGACAAGACACATTTACTATAACAAAATAACATGAGTCCCATCAATGTGGTCCTTACTCTCAGTTCTTTATGTGAACTGCACCATCATTGGGCTATTTGTATGGTATGCTTCATTTTCTCTGGTCTCAAAACAGCATTTGTAAGTCAAATAATAAGAACTCAGTAATACTTTGGAAAGATTATAAAATAAAATTAATTCAAAAATCCAAAATTATGATCAAGACTACCAAGTTATGATGATTTCCTTTCCAAGAAAGGTGGTTTTAGGTTGTACCAATTTACCGTTGTAAAAATTAAACTTTCTTTGGACAGCATCAAACTTTCCCCATTTCTACTGATTAAAGAATTATTTCTTATTTAAATGTACTTCAATTTTGCCTTCATAAACAGCCATTGCATAAAGCAGTTTTGTTTTTGTATAAATAAAAATTATTTGGTATTTGTGGGAATACAATGTTATTTTCAGCCTGAAGTGCAGCCTTAATCTAGGTAAAATGAACGTGTGTTGTCTATGGAGACATCAGGACTGTCTGCAATAGAATTCTACCTCTACCGAAGACAAACCAACAGTATTTCTGATCGGAAAGGCAAGGCTCATAATAAACAACAACAGTTTCAGGTTCCAAGATAAGCACTGTATCCAAACTAAAGGTACAGTCATGGGCACCTACATGGCCCCCTCTTACACTATCTGTTCATGGGCAAACTCAAGCAAAACTTACTGAGCCCCCAGCTAACGAGCAACTCTACTGGAAGTGTTTTATAGATGACATCTTCATGATCTGAGATTCAACTGAGGACAATCTCATCCACTTCAACAACCTTAACTTGCACAATCTGCATAAGTTCACCTGGACCTACTCTAAATCACATGCCANAATCTCATCCACTTCAACAACCTTAACTTGCACAATCTGCATAAGTTCACCTGGACCTACTCTAAATCACATGCCACATTTCTAGATGTGGAACTTGCCCTTCACAATGGCAAAATTTAAACCACTGTTCACATTAAACACAACAACCACCTTCAATACCTACATTTCGACAGGTACCATCCATTCCATTCTAAGAAATCTCTGCCTTATTGTCTTGCCATCACTGTCAAACACATTTTCTCCACTCAAACTGACTTAAACAAGTANCTAAGAAATCTCTGCCTTATTGTCTTGCCATCACTGTCAAACACATTTTCTCCACTCAAACTGACTTAAACAAGTAGTATGATCTAATAGCCAAAGCATTCCTTGATAGAGGTTACCCCAGATCCTTGGTTTACAAACAAATTCATAGTGCCACTTTAACCACAGATCTTCAAAAAAAAGATCAGTAACTCAGATATCCCTCTAGTTGTCCCTTACCACGAGAGCATGGAGAAAATTTAGAACCATTTTCAACTGTAGACACAAAATTCTGGCCTCATCACCATTCACTCAAAACTTGTTCTCCAAACCACCCAGATTGGTCTTCAAACGACCCCCCAACCTTTAAAACAAACTGGTCCACCCCAAATTGCCACCCAATGCCACAGTCAGTATTATTGCCACCCCCAGGGAGTCTCATCCTTGCAATAGCCCACGTTGTAGTTTTTGTGCTATACACCAATCTTCCACCTCCTTCAACAGCACACTCACCAATCAAGACTTATCCTATCCAGGGAATCTTATCTACCAGCCTAAGTACATTCATTGCAATGCACAGTACATTGGCCTTACTACCAACACTCTCTGAAGTAGAATTAATGGCCGTAGACCGGACACTAAACAAGCCATAGCTGAGGTATATGTAATTTAAAGGAGAAGCCAGTTGCAGCAAATGCAGCATCTGACAACCAGAACTTCGACTCCTGTTACACAACCAGAGTGGTGACGGCCCTACCTCCTAATAACAGTGCAGAACTGTGACGCTGGGAACTGACCCACCAATACTTCACCAAATCCAGACAGACACTTGGTTTAAACATAATATAACACCTCTGTCACATTTTAAACTTCCCGCCTCATCTTAGTTCCCCTCGTGGCCANCACTTGGTTTAAACATAATATAACACCTCTGTCACATTTTAAACTTCCCGCCTCATCTTAGTTCCCCTCGTGGCCACTAGGTTCTACAATGTGCCACCACTAATCTGTTATGAAGCTGGCCTGGCCAGTAAAACGTTACGGCCTCGCATCCACGTGGAAAATGTGTTCGTCAGACTTATGTGTGTGTGTATCCAAGAGTGCCACCATGTAAGTACTTGTGATTTTCTGTTGACACATGACGCGTACTGATATAANGAGCTAACCCCTACACCCCAACAGCAGGTGGATATATGTCCCTGCACCGCCGCAGAACAACAGTTCATTCTCCATGGCTCGCTCCACCACTTTGTGTGCTGGAGCTCTCTGCAGACACTGACGTTCTCATGTAGGACCACCGCTACCTACCAGACATTTTCGAGACCTTCACCCGCAACACCTCAAGAAGTCTTCATCCCCTTTAACACTCAATACCCTTCCGGTAGTAACACCCGAGTCCCTACTGGACAACAGCATCGAGTTATTATCTCAGTTAGTATTATAGCTACCTAGCCGCATCTGCTGTTGTCTAGTTTAGACCCAGGTCCCCTTCAACTGGTATTATCGTAGTCTACTTCCGTTACAGTTTCTTGTTGGTTAGGAGTTAGTATGGGCCACCATGTTCTATTCCTCACGGGAATATATAGGTCTTTCTATCTAACCTCCGAGTACTTATTTCTAGGATGACTGTGAGTTTAGCCCCAGTAGACATCAGCCCATCAGGGAAAAGCAGGAGACCGCGTCATTACAACCCATTTGCCGAACCTAGAGTAGGACTGTAGGCTCCCTTAACCGGGTACACTTACATCTCAAACAGACCCATTAGACGGCCACCCATACTGTGGAGCAGGTACGCCAAGGTACCTGGTGCACACGTACAGTAGAGCCACCACCACTAGGAACTCAATCTATAAGGTGGCTAGCCAGCCAGCACAGCCAATTCACTCCATCCACAGTGCTGTTATTATCGCTGGAAGGAGTGATAAAACTGGTTTTGGAGGTCTAACCACCTTTAGTCCACACCCATGTCGCTATCAGACATCCATGGTAACCCCGACCGATCAGTGTATTTTAAGGAAGAAAAGTGTCATGGCGGAAAAAGTAGTAAAGAATGTGTAACCATATTGTTGGCCGCCAACATGGATGGATCTGAGAAATTGAGACGGCTCATGATAGGCAAATCAGCCAAACCAAGATGTTTTAAAAACATAAAAACTTTTCCAATGACCTATCGTACAAAAAAAAAGCGTGGATGACGGGCGAATTATTCAAGGAATGGATACGATCAGTGAATGCTGATATGGAGAAAAGGCAGCAAAAAATTCTACTTTTCATGGATAATTGTACAGCCCACAACAATACCCCACCACTCAGTCATGTTAATGTTGTGTTTTTGCCTGCCAACACTACTTCTAGGCTGCAGCCTCTAGCCCAGGGCATAATTAAAACGTTAGAAACCTTTTACCACAAGGAAGTAGTGATGCAACTCCTTGACAGCATCGAGGATGGGAAGGATCATAAAATCACCTTATTTTCAGCCACAAACATTGCTCACAAGGCGTGGCAAAGTGTTAATGAAAGAATAATAAAAAACGGTTTTCATGCTTGTGGATTCACGAAGGTGGAACTTTCATCAGCAGTTACTGAACAAGACTTAGAATGCCCTGTGAATTGGAATCGTCTTCCTCAAAATAAGGAAAATTCCATGACGTTTGAAGATTTCGTCCATTTTGACGATGGCCTAGCGGTAGCAGGGATTCTAAATGATGACGAAATTTTGGCTCCATATCAGGACATTGATGGTGAAGGTGATGACAAAGATGATGTGCTGACAATTACACCTAAAGTGGCTAAACAATACATCAACAACGTGCGCCATTTCTTAGCGAAATCAGACGTTGGCGATGAAGTATTTTCTGCTTGAACATGCTTGACAAAGCCATCGACAATACCAGTCTGCAAGGCTTGCACCAAAAGAAAATTACAGATTTTTTTAAACGTAAATTTTTTATGTGTGGTTTTTATTGATGTAATTATTGATTTATATATACAGTACATATAAATACATAATATGTAGCCATGCATTTATCATTACATATTAATGCAGGATTACCAATAATCCCGATTATTGGTAATCCCGCTAATTTGAATATCTCGATAATTCATATTTAACATTCAGTCCCTTGGCAATACGANTGCTTGAACATGCTTGACAAAGCCATCGACAATACCAGTCTGCAAGGCTTGCACCAAAAGAAAATTACAAATTTTTTTAAACGTAAATTTTTTATGTGTGGTTTTTATTGATGTAATTATTGATTTATATATACAGTACATATAAATACATAATATGTAGCCATGCATTTATCATTACATATTAATGCAGATTTGCATTAATCTCATTATATATATTTTCTTTTTTTGCTCCCGATTATTGGTAATCCCGCTAATTTGAATATCTCGATAATTCATATTTAACATTCAGTCCCTTGGCAATACGAATTGTCGGGATTCTACTGTGTGTGTGTATATATATAATCATTCTCACTCACACACACACACATGTATGTATATATATATATATATATATATATAAATTTGTAAAATAAAATAATTTTCAAAAGAAAACTATTAGTTTTATTAGCACCATTTTTAGGTTTTTTCTTGTGAGACACTCCTGGAAACAAAACCCTTTCCAATGCAATAAACACCAAATTATATTCACACCCTTTGCTCAATGGCGCTTCACCTACTTTTACACTCACAAGCCATGAATGTCAGGTGCGCAACCTGGGCCACACACATGCGGGCCGAGCAGAGCACACAGGTGTGGTGCAGAGCAGGACAGAGCTGAGCCGGACTGCAGATGGACAGTAAACATCCGTTCCCAATTGTCGTCAGTGATGAATTGAGTAGTGCCTGTGCAAGTGACGTTACGATGGTAAAAACACGTTTGCTGAATTAGAAGACATGATGTATGTTTACAGAGAGTTGTGTGGAGTTGCGATTGAAGCGTCACAAATTTACATGGAATATTACCCCAACAGGTGGCAGCTGAATATGAAACGATTGTACGGGTATTTGAACGCCTACGTGACACACAGGACAGCNATTACCCCAACAGGTGGCAGCTGAATATGAAACGATTGTACGGGTATTTGAACGCCTACGTGACACACAGGACAGCTTCAACCAAAACATAATTAATGCTGGAACGAGGAGATGTGTTGACGCATGACGCGTCTAGCCAAAGAACAGAGCGACGATTTCACAACCTGCCAGAACGTGCGTCAAATGCTCATACCGACGTCACCTGAATATTTCCTTCCAATGACGCACGTGCTAGGGGACGAAGAGAGGCGCTCGTCAGCGCGTGAGGCTTGCGTCCTCTGATCGACGCACGCCGAAGTTTTGACGTAAATCGGGTTACCAATGACGTAGGGAATTCCTCTAGGGGACGGGATATAGTCCAGCAGGGAGGTGGAGAAGTCAGTCGATCCCGAGGATCCAAGAGACGCGGGGTCAGCGCCAGGGGTGCAACCCAGTTGGACGACCGGGACGTAAGCACCGGAGAAGACGTCGCGGGACGGGCGCCGAGAGAAACCCCAACATGACTTCCCGGGACGCGAAGCCGAGATGAAACCAGCACATAGTGGCAGCTCAGTTAAGTAACTGCGCCTCCAAATCCAACCACTTTTCCCCAACATTTATGAACTAAAACTCTGACCTGTAGGCCTCTGACGGGTAAGGGAAAAGGGATGAAAAGCGGAACCCAAGAGTGCAGTGTACCATACCAATATAATGAGTGACGTAATGACGCAATAAAATAACTGTTTAGCTAACCAAATCAAAAGTAGAAGTGTTTATTAGCCGCCTGATTTCACCCCTGAATATTTGTTCAGTTCGATTAAGCAATAAGGTTGACCAAGCGATCTAGCGCTCCATCATCCTGTAGATCACATACAGAGTGGAGAGCAGACTGTGACGTGTCAGTGTTAGAACACAGAGTTTTGAGGAAGATCAGGTGGCAGAAACCCAACACATGCATCCATGCAACAGTGCACAACATGGGTGTCAGTAATCCAAAAGTTTGTGAGGTGTTACATACCGCCTCTAGAAAGTGCAGGCACTTGGCCCAGCAAACTTTTCACTTCGCATGCAACTTTATAAGTAGTTTATAGTGCAAAGTTAATGATAATCCACACTTTGGTGAGATCCTATTGTGGCATAATGAGACTATGTTCACAAAAGATGTAATGTTTAATACTAAAAACAGTCACAACCCACATAATACACGCATTGGGTCATATCAGAACAAATTAAAGGTATAGTCCATTTACGGTTTCTTCGGATGTTTTTAAATAAACCTTTGAAAAATCACCCTAGGAGTAATATGTTAACCTATTTTCTAAATAACTTGTATACCGCGAGTATATAACACTGATTAACTTTAACAGTATTATATTTTTTAATAAATGAAACTTTACTTTAGTATCTACTATAACTTATAACTTTTATTTATTATTCAATACAAATTAAAAACAGTTAGAGCAACTATGTTTTGGCAACGGCTACAAAGAAATAGTTCACAGTTGAAATATAGTTTTAACCAAGTTTTTTGGTAGGCTATTTGTAAATTAAACGTTGCCTATTGAAATATATTAAAATTTTTAGGTAATCCTGAAAGAAACATAATGTTAAATTTCAAAACATCAACACAAAATACTGTGCGTAAGCCCTAGTGACATTGTGTTTTATATTCGACCGAGCAAGAAATTGTTGGCGGAGCGGAACTTGTCACCTCCACTCCCCCTTACTCACTCTATCTCTCTCTCTTCTCTCTCCCCACTCTCCTCTCTCTCTCATGGGAAGTTGCGCACCGCTAGTAGAAGCAGGAAAATTAAACACATTTGAAATTTTAGCATATTTCATACTTATTACAGCAAAAATAATGATTCTTGAATTTGTAATTTACAACTGAAGAGAGATTTTTGCATTTCAATACTTTTTATAATATACTTAGATGTGATGACAGAAGGGTTACAAATATGAAGTTGGCGGAAGTGGCGACATGACATGATGACATGGCGTATTGCTGTTGCTGAACAAAATGTTTATTTTTACAGCAAGAAATACTTCAAATTACCAAATCGAGTTTGTACGTGTGTTTTTTAAATCTACCTAAGTAAGTTAAGATGTTGTGATAAATCTGTTTCCATGGCAGTAATAAATATACTGAAACGTGTGTCGTTAACCGCTGCGTGTGAAAGGGTGTGGCTGCTTCGTAGTCGTTATGTTGGACCAGTGTGTGTGATTGCAAATGTTGGACGTGAAATTTATACGTTTTAACTGTAAACTGCTTTTATGACAAAGTTAACTACTCTGTTTATTTATCACAACGTAACTTCGTCCTAGGTGTTTGAAGTGTAACGTGCTTACGTTTTTGTGATTAGAATGTATGCCACAATCCCAACAAATTACTAAGCCCAGCCAGAAAATTTTTAATAAATAATTAAATAAACCTAATAAAAACTAAGTTCCTACGCAAAAAAATATGAGCGAAATAAAAGTTACGGCAGGCCTTTAATCTTTTAAGTTTGTCGCTGATACGTACAAAAACTTAGTGACACGAGTTGTGTTCTTGAATTCACTGCGTCTTTTCGTTGTACTGTTTGTTCCTTCGTTTTAATTTTTATTCCACTGAGACCGTCCTTTTAACAAAATAACCCAACACATATATCAAAAACAAGAGGTTAAATAATATCGTTCTTTTCCCCACAGTTGTAACAGGGTTAAACACAGTTGCGACAAAACATTTACGCGTATTACCTGTAACATGCTATGTGGAACATAACAACTATGTTAACAATGTAAAATAATAACCATAACAACTAACGTCAATACAGAAATTGTTAAAAAGTCATACAGCAGACCTAAATATAGCTATAGGCCTAAATTGTAAACATTCATACAAAATGGTTTTTTAAATATGACAGAATTCTTTGAAAAGTGGAAAACTGTAAACAAAGCATTTGACAGTTAAAAGTAGAAGTGACATGACAGTGTTTACGTAAACGTGTAGCGGGAGAATGCATAATTGGTAACCAAAAGTAGAAATTTAGCAGGGCTTCAGAAAAGTGTGAAGTAACCGTGAATGGACTATAAAAGTTTGGGCTGCACTTTTCAATAATTACACTGGTCAACAAAAAAAAAAAAAAATTTTCTTTCACAAGGACTAAATAAACCATGCTGAGTTCAAATATGTTCTCAGATTTTTTCCATCAGGCAGGGTTTTTTTATGGCACGTGTTTAAATTTTAAAAGAATTAGTACTAATGAAACACAAAATAATAAATATATGGCTAATTTATGCCTACCTAAAAGGTTTTATATGATGATTTTCTGCCATATTTTGCGTTCAGGATGTCTCTCTTCATGGTTCAGCAGTAGTTGGCCAGCATATTGGGACTCTATTTGCCTTGGTACCTCTTTTCTATAGTAGAAATCTGCTGATGAATACGCTCACCATGTTCATCAAAGATAGCCCCAAGATTTTCAGGGAAGAAGTCTAGGTGAGAGTCCAAGAAGTGAATTTTCAAAGGCATGTTGCAGCCCATTCCTTTGTGGAATCATCAGAAGATCATTCACTATTTCACTATAGTTTTCTTCTTTATTATTGCCAATAAATCCACAACAGATATTTTTGAATGATTTCCATGCTGTTTTTACGGTGGATGTAACAGTTCCTCAAAATGTTCATCATCCAATATTAGAGATCTTATTTGCGGCCCTATAAATATTCCTTCCTTCAAATTTGCATCGCTTATTTTAGGAAATTTAGATTTCAGATACATAAATGCAGCAGAACTTTTATCCATTGCTTTTACAACAATTTTTACAAGCCCCAGTTTTATATGCAGGGGAGGTAAATACTCCTTTTCGGGATCCACTAATGGGGTATTTGTTACATTTTTATGCCCAGGAATAAGAGGTTCACGTTTAGGCCATTGTTTCTTTATGTAGTGAGACTTCCTATCCCTGCTGTCCCATTCACACAAAAAAAAAACAGCAGAATTTTGTGTATCCAAGTTGCAAACCTAACAATAAAGCAATGACTTTCAAATCACCACAGATATTCCAGTTATATTTAGTATAGTTAATTTTTTCTAACTACAATTTCATATTTTTATATGTCTCGTTCATATCACTGGCATGTGCAACAGGTATTGATGGTAATTCATTCCCATTATGCAGTAGTACAGCCTTCAAACTAACTTTTGATGAGTCTATGAACAATCGCCACTCATCTGGCTTGTGTTGATGTCCAAGAACCCGCCCTGTATCTCACAGGGAGCGAGTAGCGTCATACAGAAGTATATTATGCGAAAATAACTGTCACAAGAAAACTATGCCTGATGGAAGAAATCTGATTGCATATTTGAATTCAGCATAAAAAATTGGACTAGGGTCGCTATTCTATTTCCTTGTGAAAAAAATCATGTTGACCAGTGTTACCTAAATGAGAGGTACACTTTCCCACCTCGCCTGAATGGTAACATTTACCAGCAATTTCTGGAAGATGTGCTGCCTGTTTCAATGTAAGATACATAAATTGCNTCATGTTGACCAGTGTTACCTAAATGAGAGGTACACTTTCCCACCTCGCCTGAATGGTAACATTTACCAGCAATTTCTGGAAGATGTGCTGCCTGTTTCAATGTAAGATACATAAATTGCAGTGCGGCAACAGATGTGATTCTTACATGATGGTGCCCCCGCCCACTTCACACGTGCTGTATGGAAGCAATTAAATGACTTTCTTGGCCAATGGGTGGGGCGAGCCCCACAGGGCTCTCAACTTAACACCCATAGATTTTTTCTTGTGGAGTCATCTTGTTTACCAAACACCCGTGGAGAATGAGGACAACATGAGNGAAATCTGATTGCATATTTGAATTCAGCATAAAAAATTGGACTAGGGTCGCTATTCTATTTCCTTGTGAAAAAAAATCATGTTGACCAGTGTTACCTAAATGAGAGGTACACTTTCCCACCTCGCCTGAATGGTAACATTTACCAGCAATTTCTGGAAGATGTGCTGCCTGTTTCAATGTAAGATACATAAATTGCAGTGTGGCAACAGATGTGATTCTTACATGATGGTGCCCCCGCCCACTTCACACGTGCTGTATGGAAGCAATTAAATGACTTTCTTGGCCAATGGGTGGGGCGAGCCCCACAGGGCTCTCAACTTAACACCCATAGATTTTTTCTTGTGGAGTCATCTTGTTTACCAAACACCCGTGGAGAATGAGGACAACATGAGTGCGAGAATTCTTCCAGCATGCCTTGAAGTTCAACAAAAATACTGTATTTTTGATAGTGTGTGTGTAACAACATTGTGGTACATGCTAATACCTGCTTGCAGGTCGGAGGATGTCCCTTTGAACAGCTACTGTAAGGTCAGCCATGCTTTGCATCTCTACGTTTGATTATGCACTACAATCAGCTGTTTGCCGTAGTGCAGAGGGATTGGGAACTGTCATCTGCAGGCCGGCTCCAATCTGGTCCACACGTGGTTAGCCCAGGCCAAACACCAAATTCAGATAGTGCACACATTGTTTGATGTGTGTAGCTCTGAAGGGGGGTGTTTCTAGACACATGTTCCTGATATCAAAATGTTTGTGTATGTGTGCCCCTATCACCCCTTAAAGTTATGCCCAATAATTTCAGAACACTCAGCATATCTTTAACTTCTGAAATAGGCTAGAGAATGATGTGTATGGCTATTTAGGGAACACTGCACCGAGTTATTCTGGCATGATTATTACTTGCAATGCTTGGAAATGAATTAGTCACTTCAGTATGGCTCATATCTTAATAACATTAAGATTTGTAACAATATTTGTATCAAAGTGTCTGAAATTTTTTAAGCATTTATGTCTTGTAAAAAATTACACTTTTCAAATTTTACAAAATATGACAAATTATGAAACAGGATGTGGAAAATCATTCACATTTTGTTTTTCACTAAAACTGAAAGAGGATAGATTTAAAAAAAACATTCATTATCACATTACAGTTTGATAACTATTTCCTGGACAGTGAATTGAAATCCCTGCAGCTTAACTCTGGCCAAGATAAATTTAGACAAGGCCAGGGCTGCAGAGTTGGTATACCAAACTTTCGCCTCAAAACTGCTCAGTTTATCCACTATCCAACTACCCAAAAATTAGGGCAGTAAAATAATTTAATAAGTCATTATATCATCACTGGATTAATAAAAATATCATATAATTTTATAGAATAATACACAAGTAATGTTTACGTAAAATTTTTTACCCATGAAAATGTTATAAAATCCACTTATTCATGTACATAGACAACAATGCTTATAAAAATGAGTTTGTTAATTAATGTAGTTGGAGCTATGTTTTAACAGACTCTACCTCCAATCAAAATTGCTCAAACTCAGACTCCATGACTAGCCTATGACCCCACAGTTGATGCCTGAGCATTTTATGTGTTCTCACCAAGTATNTTGATGCCTGAGCATTTTATGTGTTGTCACCAAGTATCAAAATAATGCCACAAACAAAAAGTAAAATGAGAAAATTCAAAAATTTTGGTTGAGGTCAGGTGGGGTAATTGTAAACAATATATAAATAACTGAAACATCTTAATTTATAAAAAAATTATAGTTTGGAGTTTAAATTAGAATAATTACTAATGATAGTTATTATAACCTTTCTTATAATGTGGACTATTAAAAAATTAATAAATATTAGTATTAAATAGCTTTAAAACACAATTTACAATTACCCATTCATTTGCAATTACCTCTACACAATTGGGGTAATTGGAAACAAGCATTTTCTTGCTTCCTTGAAATAAAGAAACAAAAAATAGGGTAGTTGTAAATGAGTTCACACTGTATTGTTTCCTGCATCTGCAAATTTGCAATTATGCATTTACAACTACCCCATTTTTCTTTGGTAAAGCTAATAAAATTGCGAAAAATATTTCACCAACACCATTTATTTATATGTATACGGTCCAGGTATTTTATTTACATGGGCATCTGCAACAATATAAAATGTCTGTTTCTATAGTTAATACAAAATAACAATAAATGTAGGCCAGAAACCATATTTACATTTACCCAATAACGAAAACTTTGTGGGGCAAATATAAATTGAATATAACTTCAGCCTATCTTGTGAATACTTTAACATATTACAAATAGNTACTAATGATAGTTATTATAACCTTTCTTATAATGTGGACTATTAAAAAATTAATAAATATTAGTATTAAATAGCATTAAAACACAATTTACAATTACCCATTCATTTGCAATTACCTCTACACAATTGGGGTAATTGGAAACAAGCATTTTCTTGCTTCCTTGAAATAAAGAAACAAAAAATAGGGTAGTTGTAAATAAGTTCACACTGTATTGTTTCCTGCATCTGCAAATTTGCAATTATGCATTTACAACTACCCCATTTTTCTTTGGTAAAGCTAATAAAATTGCGAAAAATATTTCACCAACACCATTTATTTATATGTATACGGTCCAGGTATTTTATTTACATGGGCATCTGCAACAATATAAAATGTCTGTTTCTATAGTTTATACAAAATAACTAAACTAAATAACAATAAATGTTGGCCAGAAACCATATTTACATTTACCCAATAATGAAAACTTTGTGGGGCAAATATAAATTGAATATAACTTCAGCCTATCTTGTGAATACTTTAACATATTACAAATAGATAATAGAGGGTGTTACATTTAGCTTGGTATTGTTTTTGTTCAGTATCAGCTGTATTTCTCTTCAAAATAAAGATTTCTTCCAAGGCTTGCAAAACAGTTAAGCAAACATTTCCTAGCATTAAACTTCGAACACAAATATAGCACAAATAGTACCTATTTGTGTTCCTACAAACTTCAAGCAGGATTCCAAAGAGAAACTGCAGTTTTTGAGGTAAGTCAAAGAAATGATTTTTTGACAATGTAGCCAATATTTACTGCCTCAATACAACAAATTCCCCTACTGATTACANAGCTGTATTTCTCTTCAAAATAAAGATTTCTTCCAAGGCTTGCAAAACAGTTAAGCAAACATTTCCTAGCATTAAGCTTCGAACACAAATATAGCACAAATAGTACCTATTTGTGTTCCTACAAACTTCAAGCAGGATTCCAAAGAGAAACTGCAGTTTTTGAGGGAAGTCAAAGAAATGATTTTTTGACAATGTAGCCAATATTTACTGCCTCAATACAACAAATTCCCCTACTGATTACANAAGTCAAAGAAATGATTTTTTGACAATGTAGCCAATATTTACTGCCTCAATACAACAAATTCCCCTACTGATTACAAAATTATTTCAAATTTAAAATTACCCCACCTGGCCCTAATTTAACATAAACATGAAAAAGTTTATTCCAAAGCAAGGAAACAAAGATTGAAGAGACACATCTGTAACATGAGTAATGTTAAGTTATTATGAAGTAGTAAGTTCAGCTCCTACTTTTTGTAGTCTGAATGGAAGAAGCCTCCCGATGCCGGATCTGCTGAGTAGTCTGCATTCTCACCAGCAGTGCCAGTACGATCACTGCTGTAGGATCCATTATTTGCCATACTGCAATACCTAGAATGAAATATAAATTACTGTACACACATCACTAACAGCAAAATACACGTAACTTACATATCACAGAAATAAACACTTGCAAAAAATCATGCTTTCCCACTCCTAAATTTTTATCATATGACCTATTAAAATTTAATAATTTTTTTTATTTCAAAATAAGTTTGTTGAAGTTTAACTGTGCAGCAGAAGGATTTAACCTCCTTCATTTAAATAGTCTTCTGAAATATGTATGTGATATTACTTTCACTGATATTTCAAATGTCTGCATTATTAAAATACGACATCCGTAGACCTTCCGCTAAGACCTAATTTCAGAAAAAAACATTTATCTTCATAACTACCATATGTTCTAGATATGAAAAAAGGTGTGAAATTATTCCTTACTTTTTTTTTTTTTTTCAACTTTAAACAGACAACTTATTCATAATGTTTTTCAAAATTTTTTACCACAGTTTTGGTAATTATCCAGAATAGGGGCTTCTATGAATCTTAGTTTATCCTGATTAGTTTATAAATTTTGTCCTNACAGTTTTGGTAATTATCCAGAATAGGGGCTTCTATGAATCTTAGTTTATCCTGATTAGTTTATAAATTTTGTCCTAATGTGACTTGGTGTCACAGTACGCAGAAAAGTATGTTGCAAGCTACACAGACACAATAATTATAGCTGCTGCCTCAACATAGCTGAGCTATACCTGTGTTGTGACAGATGTGTAACATTTCCGAAATTNGCTGCTGCCTCAACATAGCTGAGCTATACCTGTGTTGTGACAGATGTGTAACATTTCCGAAATTATTAATTACAACATTCAATGTATGTGTACACAGGTAAAGTAACTGTGGAACAGAGAATATAATTCTTTTATCCATCTAATTATAATAATTCTCTCAAACAGGTAATATTACTAATGAATAACCAAATGTTGAGCAAATCTCACAGAGGTAAATCTAAATAAAGTATAATATGATAACAAAATCTAATTACCAAGCATTAACTAATATCTACACAATAGCTTTCAGTACAAACGATAAGGTATATTCAAATAACGACAATATAACTAAACAGCGGTCTCCAGTAAACATCTGTCATCAAACAACAGTAAGGATGCTATATTATGTTTCGATCAATAAGGAAATCGATTATGTGTTAAGAATTAATCGATTATAAAGAATCGATGCTAAAAATTAAAAAACAAATAATGACTATATCGATCANAATTAAAAAACAAATAATGACTATATCGATCAATTATATTTGACTATAAAAATCGTAAACTTCAAAATTTACAATTAGCAGTTTAGAATTTTAGAAAAATATTATTGCATTTCAATAATATGAAATATTTGCAGCATTTTCAATAAGGCTTGAATTTCTTCACCAAAATGCCGTGGCAGGTGGACAAGGAGATGTTCCACCTGAAAGAGTTCAATTTCAACAAAATAGTTGACATGAAGTTACACTGTAAAAAAATATTTTTTTCTTTAAAAAAAAACTAAATTTAAAACGTTAAAAATAACAATACAGGAAAGCTTGCTGATTCTGGCAGAAATGCTACGGTGCTGCGCCATCACGGTCTGGTGTGACGGATAAGTTTCGAAGAAGATCCTGCTCAACAGTATGAACAAATATCACGACGCATCATATGACATTTAAAACTTATGAAATAAAAGATACTCGAGCATATTTTGAGGATACAAATAATAGGCGGAATATGTGCGATTTATACATATAAAAAAATGGTTCCAAAATTTTTCGATGTCATATTTTAGATCTCAAACCGACAAAGACGAGCGATTAAATGCGGTATCAAATAATGTGTATTTAGATAGAAACTTGTCAAACTCTTTTCGTTAATAACTTCTCTCATTGGTTCCAGAAATGTCAGGTTCACGACTTGGATAAGCTGTTTAAAAATAAGTTTTTATTATGATTTAAAGTGTGTACTTGAGCTAATTTCCTTACTGATTACAACAGGAGTCCCAATTCACTTAGTCAAGGGTATGAATAAACGACTATAGAAGTAATACATAAATGTTTAAAAAGTACACAGTAATTGGTATAAAAATTACACCAGGGGACTATAACACAAGTCCTACNGTAATACATAAATGTTTAAAAAGTACACAGTAATTGGTATAAAAATTACACCAGGGGACTATAACACAAGTCCTACAACTGCTTCGATTATTAAAAACAGCCCAAGTATCACGTCACAGAAATCTCAAATTGGTCTAAACAAAGATATATTAAACTATGATTATTAATGTAACCTGCATGAAATACCTATTATAGGATATATATATATATATATATATATACACTAAAGAGCAAAAAAAATGGTACACCTGCCTAATATTATGTAAGACACCCGTGAGCAAGCAGAAGTGCCGCAAGACGACATGG
Source organism: Clitarchus hookeri (assembly GCA_002778355.1). NCBI lineage: Eukaryota > Metazoa > Arthropoda > Insecta > Phasmatodea > Phasmatidae > Clitarchus > Clitarchus hookeri. The sequence goes on from NQII01001597.1 coordinate 166,395, forward strand.
CATGGACTCGACTAATGTCTGAAGGTATGCAGGAGGCAATTCACACCATGAATCCTGCAGGGCAGTTCCACAAATCCATAGGATTGCGAGACGGTGGAGATATCTTCTGAACAGCACGTTCCAAGGCATCCCAGATATGCTTAATAATGTTCATGTCTGATGATTTAGGTGGCAAATGGAATTGTCTAAAGTCAGAAGAGTGTTTCTGGAGCCACTCGGTAGCAATTCTCGACGTGTGGGGTATCGCATTGTCCTGCTGGAATTGTCCACGTCCGTCGGAATGCACAATGGACATGAATGGGTGCAAGTGATGGGACAGGATGCTTACGTATCGGTCACCTGTCAGAGTCGCATCTAGACATATCATGGGTCCCATTTCACGCCAACTGCACACGCCCCATACCATGACAGAGCCTCCACCAGCTTGAATAGTCCCCTATTGACATGTAGAGTCCATAGATTCAAGAGGATGTCTCCATACCCGTACACGTACATCCACCCGATACAATTGGAAACGAGACACGTCAGACCAGGCAATGTGTTTCCAGTCATCAAAAGTTCAATGGCGGTGTTGGCGGGCCTGGGAAAGGCATAAAGCTTTGTGTCGTGCAGTCAAAAACGGTACGCGACTGGGTCTTCGGCTTCGAAAGCCCATATCAATGATGGTCCGTTGAATAGTTCGCACGCTGGCACCTGTTGAAGCCCCACATAGAAATTTGCGCCAATTTGAGTAAGGTTGCCACGTCTGTCTCATTTTAATTATTCTCATTAGTCGTCATTTGTCCTGTTCGTTTACGATCTTTTTCCGGATGCAGCGATGTCAAAGATTTGATGTTTTAACGGATTCCCGATATTCACAGTACACTTGTGATATGGTCGTACACGAAAATNGTGATGGGACAGGATGCTTACGTATCGGTCACCTGTCAGAGTCGCATCTAGACATATCATGGGTCCCATTTCACGCTAACTGCACACGCCCCATACCATGACAGAGCCTCCACCAGCTTGAATAGTCCCCTATTGACATGTAGAGTCCATAGATTCAAGAGGATGTATCCATACCCGTACACGTACATCCACCCGATACAATTGGAAACGAGACACGTCAGACCGGGCAATGTGTTTCCAGTCATCAACAGTTCAATGGCGGTGTTGGCGGGCCTGGGAAAGGCATAAAGCTTTGTGTCGTGCAGTCAAAAACGGTACGCGACTGGGTCTTCGGCTTCGAAAGCCCATATCAATGATGGTCCGTAAAATAGTTCGCACGCTGGCACCTGTTGATGCCCCACATTGAAATCTGCGCCAATTTGAGAAAGGTTGCCACGTCTGTCTCGTTTTAATTATTCTCATTAGTCGTCATTTGTCCTGTTCGTTTACGATCTTTTTCCGGACGCAGCGATGTCAAAGATTTGATGTTTTAACGGATTCCCGATATTCACAGTACACTTGTGATATGGTCGTACACGAAAATCTCAATTTTATCGCAACTTCGGAGATGCTATGTCCCATATTTCGTGCGCCAACTATAACACCACGTTCAAACTCACTTAAATCTTGATAACCTGCCATTGTAGCAGTAGTAACCGATCTGCAACGATTATTTAGGATGATATGAATTTGTGTGTCAGTGATCATCTGTTTTGAAAATATTCACATATAAATATTTATTTTAAAACTGATGGTATTTCGCATAAAAACATCTGTTAATTGTTAATAAAAGTCTGTTACTTGTCATTTTTAAAAATATAATATTATGGTTCTGTATTTTTGTCTTAATAAGAAACATTTTAAGTAAATTACATTCTGCTTGAAACTATTTTTAATAATCTGTCATTTTTTTGTAAATATTAATCCGTTTTGAAACTATCTTAATTAACAATTAAAATATTTGGTGTAAATCTGACTATCTTGCATTTTATATGAACTTTTGTAAATTGTTAATATAAGGCAATCGGTTGATGTGGACCACTCCTATTTGGTCTGGCACGGCCAGTGTCATCATGTCATCGGCCCACAGTTGCTGCACCGGTGCGGCCCGCATAACATGCCCATTGTGCATCCTGATGAGTATCTGCATCGTTCACTTGTGAACGGGTCATGACCCAATACCGACTGATCCAACCGAGTGCCTGTGGTGTCCCTAGAAAGATCAGTGCAATTAGAATAGTAATCAAGTGTTAGAATTAATCGCCCACCAGCAAATGTTCGTGAAATTCACCCCTAGTGGATTGCAAAGTAATGGCAGAATAAATGCACGCCACATGCATATTTAATGAGGTGTAGAGTAGCAATGCTAGGGTATTTGAAGTGTTCTATATAAATTTCCGAGTGCAATTGTGTGTTTAACAAAGCCAATTAGTGGCATGGGAAATAATTAGTCTTTCTTTCAACCTCACTGTTCCAGTCGTAGAGTGCCCCAAATTATAATAAACCTAAATGCCCATGTGCTCTGCAAGACACCACATAATCATATTTTGTATGTAAATTAGTGCTTAAGTAAGAACTCTTATATCTCTACAGTATTTAGAAAATTAACTCAGAATGTTTCAGTGTTATATGTGTATATGTTTCAAGTTCTATTTTACTGAATTCAGTTAATTAAATTACATCGCGGCATGGAGCGAGTTCTTGGCAAGGAAATCGCTCACCTGCGTCATCTCCGGCAGTGTGATTCCACGGGTCTTAGGTCTGCATGTGCGTCGCATAGAAGGGTCCTTTCATAATTTGTTCCAGTGGCATAACAATAGGGTGGCAGGATAGCCAATATGCCAGGGGCCNCAATTGTGTGTTTAACAAAGCCAATTAGTGGCATGGGAAATAATTAGTCTTTCTTTCAACCTGACTGTTCCAGTCGTAGAGTGCCCCAAATTATAATAAACCTAAATGCCCATGTGCTCTGCAAGACACCACATAATCATATTTTGTATGTAAATTAGTGCTTAAGTAAGAACTCTTATATCTCTACAGTATTAAGAAAATTAACTCAGAATGTTCCAGTGTTATATGTGTATATGTTTAAAGTTCTATTTTACTGAATTCAGTTAATTAAATTACATCGCGGCATGGAGCGAGTTCTTGGCAAGGAAGTCGCTCACCTGCGTCATCTCCGGCAGTGTGATTCCACGGGTCTTAGGTCTGCATGTGCGTCGCATAGCAGGGTCCTTTCATAATTTGTTCCAGTGGCATAACAATAGGGTGGCAGGATAGTCAATATGCCAGGGGCCCGAGGCCAAAGGGCCCCCCCGGCCCGAGAGGGCTACCAGCACAGGAGGATCCTAAAATTGGTTATTACAACATTTAGTAAAATTCATTGATTTTGTATTTAAATAATTTAAGTTACTTACTAAAGTACACACACAAATTACAAAAAAAAAGTATCAAGATTTGGACGCATTTGTAAGAAAAAGATATCGCCCAGTTTTAGAACGCATCCAGTATGTAGTTATAAAGTCTTCGCCACTTGTAGATGCGGCGCTGTAGCAACACTGTCAGCTATAGAATAAATGTTTTGTCAATGGTTTTTTTGTTAGTTCATATTTTCGGAGCGGGACTTCATTCGTAGCACGGGCTCTAGTAATAGTGACGCTCGGGGAATCCCCGCTTTCTGTTTTGTAAGTATAAGAAAGGATCCACTACGCATACCAGTACATCATTTGATTGTTATGAGAATTGGTTGTTTTTGGCAAATTTTTTTCTCAATATCACAGTTTTTGTTTTATTGGATCCGCAATGAATCACAAAGTTAATTGGTTAATTGTGGAAATTAGATAACAATATGTATAGTTTTAGAAAGTATCTAAGTGGAAGCAAAAAAACGAAAGAGAAAGGAGTCTGAAGAAAAAATAAAATGTTGTCTAAAATAAGTCAGTACTTTAAGAATTAAGATTTTATTGACAAAGAATCAAATGAACAGTGCGGCGGAAATTAAGTAATTGACGTGACTATAATTCGCAGTATTGCAGAGCCCGACAACATTGAATCTCTAGTTCCAGAGCAACCAAAACCAGGTACTAGCAAAATTCAAAGTGAATCATTTTTTTATATGGAAAAAGGTACATCTTGGCCATATGCTACTAATAAGGGTGATTTTAAAAAAGTAAATGATCAAGTTAAACGGCTTGTAATCGAAAACGGACACTGTAAACCTAAAGGCCCCTTCTTAAAAGACAGNAAGTAAATGATCAAGTTAAACGGCTTGTAATCGAAAACGGACACTGTAAACCTAAAGGCCCCTTCTTAAAAGACAGTGAAAACAGATATTTCTTAGAAAAATATTTTTATATTTTATCTAAGTCTGGCGTAAAACTAGAATGTACATGGCTCTCCTATTCTCTATTGCTTCAAAAGGTATATTGTGAACCATGTTGGTTATTTGATAATAGGGCATCTAAAAATATACCTACAAAATGTTGGGATAGAAGGTTATGACGATTGAAAACATATTGTAGAACCCATAGAATGATACGAAACATCGAAAAATCATTTGGATTCATGTCTTTTATATCAACAATGGCGGTTACATGGAACACTAGATAAAGATCAAAACTTAGTAATCAAGAAAGAAAATTCTTTTTGGCGCCAAGTACTCACTAGACTCGTTGATCTTAATTTGACACTTTCAACCTGTAATTTAGCTTTTCGTGGCCCTAGAGAAATGGCATACAGCAATGATTCAAGTCCAAGTGGATCTTAGTATTGTTGAGTTATTAGCGAAATACCATCCTGTTTTACAAGAATTGTTAGGTAAACCAAAGGACCAGACAAAATACTTAGTCCAAAAATAAAAAAGAGCTCATTGCTATTCTGGTTGAAAAAATGGAAAACACACTGGTAAATGAATTAATAACCACACCATTTAATTCCATTATATTTGCTAGGACTCAAGATATTTCGAAAACAGATCAACAGTTACTGTGTGATCGAGAAAGATGAAACTATAACTCCAAAGGCGCTCGTAATTAAATAGTAATTTTTAGGATTTCGNGTTACTGTGTGATCGAGAAAGATGAAACTATAACTCCAAAGGCGCTCGTAATTAAATAGTAATTTTTAGGATTTCGTGAAGTTAAGGATCAAACTGCCATTTCATTTCATATAAGTTGGCCAGATTCTGACAGTCAGTGAGAGGCAATTTGCCGTATTTCANAAGTTGGCCAGATTCTGACAGTCAGTGAGTGGCAATTTGCCGTATTTTAAACAAACAATGCGCCATTTAAAAAACCTGTATCAGCTGATGCATGAACGAACGAAAATTAATATTATGTTGGCCATTCTGAGTAAACTGCCGGCGCACATCAGACAAGCAGGAAATACGCGGATAAGAAAAAATTCCTAGATTTATTAATACATTTTATTTTATGTGGTCATAAAACAGCTCTTTTTAGTGTTAGAAACTAAACTTTGTGCTAAAGTAGAAATGAACGGGTGTTCAAAATTAAAGGTACATAAATACGATCTCTATCCTAACGAAACACAGTTTTAAAATCTTTGTTAAGTCTTATCAACCCCTCTTTAACTCGGCTTTCCTTACGTCTTTGAAATTAATTCCAAAAGCTTACAAAAATATTGCATAATATTGTTAAATTATTTCTTCTAATAATCTGAAGAAATATATAACAAATTCACGTCGTTCCGAGCTAGTCATAGAAGAACAGTTAACTTTACTAAGGCGCTACCTTTAGAGAAAAAAATGTGGTCAGACAACAAGTTGAAATGGTTTGTACGCCATCTGTGGAATTATTTTCAAAGCTCTACAAGCCAGAAGAGATTAGCGTTCGTTTGCTTTATATAATACATTTACGAACAGATAATAATAGTTTTATTTTTCACGAGCGCTGCATTATTTTTAATGTAACATATATATTATGTACAGTGTTTACGAACGACCCTACACGCCTTCCAAACTCCGTTTCGAGGTCTCTCTCGCCAACCAAAGTAGTTCACCAATTGCCGCACGAAGTAGCACCTCCTGGACACGCTGACTCATCGCATCAAAGACTTCACTTGACGCACCAGCTGATGGCGAATGGATACATAAACAATAAGTAAACATTGACGCGGCGATGGTCAACTGTCAAGAATGTGGCCTTCATATATGAGATGGACTATAGCAATGTCCAACCAGATTATAAATCCATAAATGACAAAAATATTCCTCTGATTAAGTGTCGTAGTCAAGGATATGACGGTGCTAATAACATGTAAGGCACGTATGGAGGAGTTAAAAAACTATAAGAGATATTGAGGCAAATACTGTGTATGGCCATTGTGCTGCACATCATTTAAATCTGGTAGTTAATGATACTGTAAAAGATGTTATAGGAATGCAAACATTTTTTGAAACCGTGCAACAAATGTATAATTTTTTGGGTATAGTATCAAAAGATGGAATATACTATGAAGTTTTATATCTAATAAACAAGGGGATTCTTTAACTTCGGTAACATTAAAAACATGAAACCCAACTAGATGGGCAGGACGTTTGTTTTGATGCCATTTTTGCTTTAAAAGTTTGGTTTGTTTAAGTTCAAAAGTGTAACAAAAACTACTCTATTAAATTCCAAATCAGATGATAAAAATGAAGCTATTTCACTGAAGAAGAAGGTCGAAAACCAAACTTTATTATGTTACTGGTTTTCCATTGCAAAATTTTACAGACCGTCAACGCAGCCTCTAAAGCACTTCAGTCTAAAGCCATCGATCTTTCAAATGCCTCAAACGTTTGCAAGTCTGTCTGGGAGAACTTGTAAAGTATCGACATAAATTTGGAGATTTAAAAATGCAAGCAGATAATTTTACAGAAAAATGGTCTATCAACCCTGAATTTCCTAAATCTCGACAGAGGAAGGTGAAAGGTCATTTTGATGAAATTTGCGATGACAAACGTCTCCAAGATTCCGAAAGCTTGTTTAAAGTGTACATATTCTATCGTGTATTGGACATGATCGTTAATCAACTGAGCTCGTGTTTCCTTTGAATGAATGAAATTGTTTCCAATTTCTGAGTCTTGCAACTTGCCACTTTGCAAAATTTAAATGACGGCGATTTATTGGAAAAGGCTTTAGAATTTGTTGATTTATATAAAAAAGACACATCTGTCTCGTTTGCCAAGGAAATTCTCAGTTTTAGATCCTCTTTTAGCCACGAAATAGAAAAATCATCTTCTATAAGAGAACTTGCTGATTTATTAATCATAAAAGAATCATTTTATATCCTCAAGCTTTCCTAAAGTGTTCACTATATTTCTGTTATCTGTAACCATTCCTGTGACTACGGCCTAGTGCCGAGTGATCATTTTCAAAATTAAAATTGATAAAAATTTATTTAAGAAATTCTATTGGACAAGAAAGGTTACACAACTTAGCTATTTTATCCATCGAACATTCCATGGTCCGAAATTTGAACTTTGATTTTGTCACTAACCATTTTGCTGAACAATTAATAAAAATTTTGACTAAAAATAAAATTGTTATTTCAATTCAGTAGGCTCTTTAAATTAAAAAATATTATAACATCAACGAAAAATGCACACAATAATTATAATAGCATTGGTATGTACTTTACAAAGTGATTTATTAAAAAGAAGNAACATCAACGAAAAATGCACACAATAATTATAATAGCATTGGTATGTACTTTACAAAGTGATTTATTAAAAAGAAGCTACAACTTTGGTTGGGCTTCTTTTCATTGAGGGAGGGCCCCATCCAATGAATTTGCCACGGGCCTCAGCAGTATAGTTACGCCACTGCTTTGTTCTGAACACTTAACTGCAGTAAGTTAACATAATTTACTGGAACTGTTATGTAGTTTACCAACATTCTTTCCCGCATTCACAGCACCTCTCCATCAACTCAATTTACCGACCCCAGTCAAACTTAAAATTCTCCATTTGTGCTGCTTGACCAGGAAGAACACGGTCCCCACCGCCATTTTGTTGAGTAGGCCAGGCCCGTGAGGGACAATAGATTCTGACATCACAGCCTTCCGGTAATCAAGTATGCACAAAATCGGGCGACCGCGCTGCGGCAAACAACCGGACTGGGCGATAAGCTCCATGTGCGCGAGGAGCCCACGAACGGTAAGGGCCATTGCCTTCTGGGAAGATGGTCCATGATTACAACTACGTATCGGACTACAGCGTCGCATCGACTATGTGTTCCACGTGCGACAGCACCGTGTTATGTACACATGTCTGTTGAGAAATCGAGTTTAATACAACAGTACCATCCACCTGTCGGAAGTGTGATTAGTGCGGAAACCCCAAACATTCGACCCCTTCTTAAAATATAACATACGCGCAGGTATATTCAGGTGCCCACCGACCGAATACGGTGTATACCTACTGCCACCACTCTGTTTATTTGGTTCTTGACATACATATTTTGCACTGTTTAAGTTCCCTTCCACCACTACTGTTTATTATGCAGAAGCATTTTCAGTATATATGGCTTTACGTAATATTTACGATTTCGAGGTCTTAAATCCTCTTATTATATCGGATTCACATCGTTTACTTACGGCTTTGTCTTTTCCTACTCCCCATAAGGGGTAGCTTATGTATGGCTCATACGGGAACAGTGTGTTCTTTTGGATAAACTACATGTTATTGCCCTCTTCATGTGGGTAATGGGTATGTAGGGATTCGGAGTAAAGAGTTGGTGGAACAACTAGCAAAATTTATTGTGCTACCAGAGGTCTCGAAGCCCTTACTTTACTTTTCAGCTTTATATCCCATATTAAATGGGGAAATCNATTTATTGTGCTACCAGAGGTCTCGAAGCCCTTACTTTACTTTTCAGCTTTATATCCCATATTAAATGGGGAAATTTACCAGCATTGGAAACAGACGTGGGGAAAATTATACTTCGGTTTCTAATACTGTATATACACATATATTTCCTACATATTCTCGGCACGGATGTCATCATTGTAGATCCTGTAGTTTAGCAGTCACTTCTTTTCGTCTCCTTGCAGGCCACAATGCATCCCAGCCTCATTTGTATAAACTTCATACAGTCCCTAATCCCTCCTGTATCTCGGTGCTCCTAGTGCAGATCTGACCCATATATTGTTTCTGTGTTCTACTAGCGGAGCTTGAAGTTCGACGTATGCCACCCTTCAACGGCTTCGCGTGAGGTTTCCTATCACCTATCCTTCGGTACTTTTTTATAACACACGGGTGGTTTGTGACATTCTCGCTCGATTTTTACCTGAGCACGATGTTATTATGTGATTTTGTGAGTTTGGTGTCCTGTTAGTCGTCCTAGGTGACCGACCCTCTACTACCTTGCTATCCCTTGTACCATGTTCACAATTTCACAAAACAAAAAAAAATAGTTGATATAAATAGGGTGACTTTCTCGTTGTGATTAAACTTCTACTCGATTGCTTTTCGAATGCACCGAGTAAAAGTTTTACTCTGGTCGAGTTAATCGGTGAATTTCGGTAAGCATCTCATGTGATATACTTGGGCGCGATTCGTGTAGAAATATAAAACAGTATTGCATTGCCTTATTTTCTTCTATTTGTAATCATCTATAATACACAATTCTATTAATATCAATTTCTTTGAAATTAAAAAAAACCCTGTAATTATAGTTGATTTATTTATTAGCCAATCCCAAAATGGCGTATTAAGATAGCAGTTGTTTTTGTTGTGTGTTTGCTGAATTGGAGTTACGCCTGTTCGAATTTACTCTTACGATTTTTGTTACATGCTGAACAAATCGCATTGCGTTGCCAGTTATTTTAATGTACGCATAAATGGAAATGTTCGATTCAAAAGATGTGTCTGATATGATGCAGTGTCGTTTGTGTACGTCAACAGAAGAAGCTCAACTTCAAATTTTTGGTTCAGACGGGCAAATGAGAAACACACTGGATAAAATTAAAGACTGCTTGCCCGTAACGGTAACTGTTTGTTTGAATTATTGCATCCATTTGATTTGTTTTCCATATATAATATTACATAGATATTGGGACAAGTCATACAAATGTTACAATGAATACAAGCTAGGTTATACATATAAATAACTAATGTAAAGTTGGCATTTTTTTTCTTTTTCTTAACCGTGGTAGGCCACTAGTTCGCAGGGACACTGAGAAACGTGGAAGTTTGTTGAATGGCCCACTGCCAGAGTAGAAAGGCCTTTTTTGTATCAATTTTTGGTAATTATTAAATTTAGGGGCTTTTCTGAAACACCCAAAAAAAAATTCAAAATTAAGACATATTTCTACTCTTCTAATGATGCAGAACACGAATATACTAGGGGCATTAACGTCCGACTAATTTCGTAATATGTGCCCACCTAACCTAACAACCTAACACCACGATGGTTGAATTACTATTTTACATTTTTAAACTAACCTAGGATTGTTGGGTATTACACTAACCTAGGATTTTTGGATTTTACACTAACCTAGGATTTTTGGATTTTACACTAACCTGGGATTGTAGGGTTTTACACTAACCTAGGATGTTTGGGTTTTACACTAAACTACGAATGTAGGATTGTAGGGATTTAAAGGAACCATAAAACACACCAAAAGAATGTAAATTGGCTCACCTAGGTTGGTATAATTCCTCTGATGTTAATAGACGAAAACAAACATATTTTGCACGTTTTTTTAAATATGTTCTACTTATTTTAACATTACACCCTCTTGAATATGAACATGGTAAGCTGTGCAGAACCCATTAATGTACCTTTTGTTGGTCTAGGACATTTCGCTCAGAAATGCAAACAAACTANGGTCTAGGACATTTCGTTCAGAAATGCAAACAAACTATTTTGTTCAATTTTTTAAAATATGTTGTACTTATTTTAAAGCTACGCCCCTAGTATATTCGTGTCCTACGTGATTAGTAGAGTAGAAATATATCATAATTTGGAATTTTTTTGTGTTTTTCAGAAAAGCCCCTAAACTTACCAGAAAATGCTATCTGGTCATCTCAGTTCTCAGTAAGACCGCAAAAGAGCAAGAACGCAGAGTTGTGCTCTCACTGGCGCGCTCTCACACACTGACCATTCACCATATTTTGTTTATCATTGTTTCATTTTTAAAATAAGATTTAGTAATACTCTGGGTTAAAATCATGTCGTATTTTACATGTAAGTGAATAATTCTAACTTTTTTAGTCAAAGAAATAACTTGTGCAACACGTATCTGAATATGTAGATAAGAATTTCTGACAAAATCTTTTTTTTTGTCGCTTTGCTGTTGCATGATGAAATATATAAAACAAAAATAGACTAAGGTAATAATTCAGAATCACAGCTTTTCCGAAAAACAAAATCTTCGAAAATGGTATAAATTGACATTACCGATCACGCTGAACACATATTTAGAGGGAAGGGGGGCATCACGATATTTGTAGTATATACTACAAAATGTGATAGTGGGGAGGCTTTGAAGATCAGGGAACAGAGAGAATTGTGGGGTAAAACACACAAAAATTGTGTAAAATTTATGTCAATCAGATTTCTTTACTTCACTAAATGCAGGAAGACCTAATCTAACTTCATAGAACTTAACGATAGTTGAATCACAAGGGGTGTGTGTGGCAATGCTTGCGGTACCTAAGCCCTTAAACTTCCATGCTCACGTGCAATACTACACAGTACAGTTCCTATTCTGTATAAAATTTTCACATTAAAACTCTACTATGTATAGCGCATTACTAAAAATAAATAAAGTTTGTCACCCACTTAAGTGGTGGATATACCTCCTTGGTGATGTATTGCTAATAACTCGTGTATAGGACACGTTTACCTTCTATTCTAATCAGTCTAAACTCCACAAACACTCATATTTCCATGCAATAATTAGATGTAACACATCACACAAAAATAATCAGTAAGTAATGCTGATACTAGCACTCTGCATTGGTAATTCATAAGCCTTCGCACTGTCAAATTCAGAAGGAACACCAAATGTCCGTAACAATATAGCCGCAAACCACACACACACACGCATACCTTCAGCTTATTATTTTATGGGTATGGTAAAATTCACAGCGGACAGCCGACTGTCGATTCACGTTTCTTTTCTTTCACTACAGTGCTGTAGTACGAATATATCATGGCGATATACGTTAACAAAGCCTCAACACCTTGTATGATAGACAGGACGTATTAAAATTACTCTTCTCAAATTTCAACAAGGTAAACCTTAATAGCCAAATATAGAATTTTTATACATCTCGGATATTCGTTAAAAAGCAGTGATTCTTAATAAATTACCAAAAATACGAGGGTTATTCGGAAAGTAAGGTCCGAATAGCCGTAGCTAATTGAATGTCGCGCGAACATTGTAACGCGTATGCGCACTGACTCCCGGCATGCCTTGCTCGTCAAACGATGCCATTTGCATTGGTATTGTTGCTGTGTGCAATTTACAGTGTCAGTTCAAAATGTTTAAAACAATTGATCAGCCCGCCGACTGTGAAATACGGTCAGTGATTCAATTTTTGACGGCAAGGAACGTTTCAGCTGCGGAAGTTCATAGACAGATAAGTAAAGTGTATGGCCCCAATGCGATGAGTGACAGCAAAGTGCGTAAGTGGGTGAGAGCTTTCAAGGATGGACGGGAAAATGTCCATGATGAGCCGCGACCAGGCCGACCATCAGTGATCACAGAATATTTGGTCAAAGCCGTGGACGAAAAGATGCGTGAAGACCGGCGATTCACAATTTCAACTAAGCATTGGGAATTTCCGAATGTGGGTAGAACAACTTTGCACAAAATTGTCTCTGAAAATTTGCAATGTCACAAATTGTGCGCACGTTGGGTTCCCAGGCTGCTTACTGAGGAACACCAAATGAAAAGAATGGCTTGTGCTCTTGATGTTTTGGACCAATATCATAAGGAAGGTGATCAATTTTTAAATAAGATTGTCACAGGGGACGAGACGTTGGTTTCTCACATGACTCCAGAGTCTAAACATCAGTCAATGGAATGGCATCACCCGACATCAACAGTCAAAAGTCAAGGCCAAGCGGACAATCTCAACACGCAAGGTTATGGCAACCGTGTTTTGGGATAGACATGGAGTCGTGTTAGTCGAGTTTATGCAGCAAGGGACAACAATCAATGCAGCCGCTTACTGCGCTACCCTGACTAAACTTCGACGTGCAATATGAAATAAGCGACGTGGCCTTCTGATTTCTGGAGTTTTGTTGCTGCATGACAATGCCAGACCCCATTCTGCCATTCACAGCCAAAATCTAATCAGATCATTTGGATCGGAACAGATTGACCACCCACCGTACAGTCCAGACTTGGTGCCGAGCGATTTTCACTTGTTCCGCTACCTAAAGGCCTTTAGGTAGGCAAGCGCTTCGCCACAGACGACGAGGTGAAAGAAGCAGTTACATACTGGTTATCCTCACAGGCGGCAGACGTCTATGTTTCAGGCATACAAAAGCTTGTAGAACGTTATGACAAATGTTTAAACAAATATGGAAACTATGTAGAAAAATAGAGAAACGTGCAAGGAATCAAAAAATTAAATGGTTTGTGTTGTATAAGAAATCGGATCTTACTTTCTGAATAACCCTCGTAATAGTATTTTGTTCTAAAAATTACTCCAGTAGTGCTATAATTATTTGAGAATTTTTTGAACATACGTATTAAAATTACTTCCAATGACTGTGACCGTGATTTTAGCTTATGATTTTGCACCTTTTGGCATCAGCTGTCTGCGTGACGTCGGAGAGATATGAGAGGCAATTTCACAGAGCCAGATTGTGCAAAAGAGTATCTTTAAATTAAGACACTGCCTCAGGCTGTCTCTCAATTTGCCCAGATATTGCGCTTTCATGCTTTCACTTTTGCGAACACGTCATAATGTTGTCACAGAGAACGCTCTTTGGCAGTTTCAATTCATCAGAGAGGGCGCAGAGAGAGCTCAAAGTTGTGTTCTCACTGGTGCTCTCTTGCACTCGCTAACCATGCACTAAGTTGTTTACTGTGTTTCAGCTTTTGAATGAGGTTGTAGTACTTCTCCGTCCCAAAACCTTATCCCTAAAACTTCTAGGTGAATAATTGTAACTGATTTAGTCATCAAAATAATATGCGTGATACATATTGTGTGTCACTGCTCTTCATCGCTTCTTTCGATTGTCCTGCGTGCAAGAGTGAAGGAATGTGTCAAGGTCAAGCAGGCCATAACCCAAGAAGAGCATTGTAATTTACAAAGTTAACCGCTGCGTGCCACCGCAATAAGTACATCGCAACTCGTGAGCTCCTGACATTCAGCAGATTTGAATTTCTGGGTTATCTGTGAAATAATGTTCTGGTTCAATGCCCCAGCTTCTCTCAGCGTGACTCGGGCATGAGGAACCTTCCAGATCGGGCCAGCTAGACTATTTCAGCTGCAATGGGCCTAAGAGCAGACAGTTTAAGAGTTGAGAATTTGGAGAATTGTGCAACCTTAAGCGACAGGTGTGGGAAGACTAGTCAGCAGAGTACTGAGTGGCGTTAAGAGTGACCAGCAGGAGTGTTAGTCTGCAGACTGTGGCATCGGTACAGTGGTGAGTGAGCCTGACTGGCGGGACTATTGAACTGGATGCGTAAGTGTAAGGCATTTGGAATGATGGCAATGGACATTGAATATGTGTAAATAATGATTGTGAATTGACTAAATAATATAGACAATAATATGGACTTTAATTATAATTGAGATAGACATTAAATATTGTGCCCACTGAGAATAACAAGAGTAATAGTGGATAAATTATAGCTGTGGTAATAAACTAAAAATAAAATTTAGTTCTTGTATTTTTATTTAGACCTCCATCCCTCACGTACTTAGATGTTCCCTCCCCTCTGGTGTCCTGTAACATTGGTGTCAAAAGTGGGATCGAGGCATTTAATTTTAAACAAAGTTGGGCAAGTAATTAGTGATATTAAAACCAGTTAAGTAATTGTAACAGCTGTAGGCAAAAAACTAAGACTTTTTTGTACAACCATCGCAGTGAATGTTAATTAGAAAAATGTCTGCAGCACTAGAAGCACTGCACATTGTATTTAGGCTGTTGGACCCAAAAAATTTTATCATTGATTACTGTGACTATAAATAGGTACCATGCAAACTAGCTTTTGTGCCAAAAGTAGTATGTAGCTTATAGTTTCAGAAATACAGCTATTTAAAGTTTTTTTTTTTTTGCACTTCTCGCAGTATTGATCTTGACAACCTCTTAACAAAATTGTGTGATTTTTGGGGATATACAAGAACATTATGCAAACTATTGATCTATCCCATTTGAAATTCTCAAATAGTTATCACTTAAATTTGTGCATAATCATAAAAATGGCAATTTTTACATGTTTTAAAAAATAAAATAATTAGTTTATAAAAAAGTAATATACATGAAGTAACTACATCCATGTACTTTTGCAACAAATTTAAAAAATGGCTTTATTTTTAGTATATATTTAAACAGATTTCGACTACAAGAAGAATGTGTGTTTTCTTGCCACCTAGAATTTCTCTATAGTAGCCTACCACACACCTGGCGCCATGGAGTCTGAGGGTGCCTGGCCAGGTGTTACCTCCCCCTTATGTGCGTGCAGTGGGACAGTCCGTGTCATCTCCTTAGCGTTGCCAAACATCTGCTTTGCTTATAACTGGCACTTGTTACCTGCTTTGTCCTTGTCCGACCCTTTCCTCAACGATCAGCCGTGGTGCTCTTCGAACTGAGATGCACTGTCACCAGTGGTCAGTCGTTTGTTGTAGTTAATATTGTTGCACTTTAGGCATGTGTAATTTTGACATTCTAGTGAAATGCATTGTTATGTTACAAAATGTAAACAAGAAATGTTGGTGTTATGGCTGCGCAAAAATTAAAAAATGACAGGCATTACATGAAAACAAAGAGGAACAAACTGTCAAAAGCAATTGAGAAAAACCATGCTTCACAATGTTTATTCAGGCAAAACGACTGCGGTTCGCAAGAAATAGATTCATATACACCAGCCACATAGGCGGAATATATACAGCGAGTTCGCGGTAGGTTTACTTCATGTAGGCCGGGATTATAATGACTTCACATATTACATTACAAGTAACACATTCATGTAAGCCGGCTACACCTTGACTGGTGTCTTTCAAGGATACGTATTACGATTATTTCACATAGTTTAAAATGTACATTCACGTAAAGAAAACCTTGTCAATGCCGAACTTTTGCGTGATAGGTGATACTTGACTTTGTATCAAGTGATCTTGTTGGCCAATCACAACAGTGACAGTATTGTGTTACACTTGTTTTTCATGGTCTTGTTTTTATTTTTACTGTATTCTATGCTCTTGTATTTAACCTTGTGCTTTTATTGTCCTTTTTCTCGCGAAATGGAAAATGAATGGATAATAAAAATTAGGCTATACCCTAAACTATATAAAAAATGTAATTTAAAATTGAATAATACAGCTTTTAAGGAAAGCTGTTCAGAAAAAGTATCTATACGGGACATATTATTGTAATGTTTGCACAATGGAGAGAGAACACACCACCTACACCACTAGTAACTTGTAGCATTCAGGTATAAGGACTAAAGCAAATTGAAATACACCTTTTCAACTTTAATTTTAAAAGATTTAAATGTGAAAAGCAACAAAATATTTTATGAAATTTTCACAAAAGTTTACGTGCTTACATGATATAATATTGCACCTGAAACGACCACATTTTACATACATGTTGTAACGTCGCAGTCGCCAGAAGTGGTGCCTGGAAATTACAGCTTGGTTTGCTCAATCGGTACAGACATGAAACTTAAAAAAAAAGTGTCAAATTTGTATAAAATAAAGTCAAGTCTCAGTTTATTTATTGTAATTGCATTTAATATTCAAAAGAAACCGCTCACACATAAGCTTCAGATATGCCAGAGTCCCGAACAATCAGTTTCACCAGACAAACAAACAAAGAGCTGCGCTGCAGTAGTTTATTTATTATTCACGTCATTTAAAGCTTGCATTGCAAGAGGAATTTATGAAGGCAGGAGGGACGTCAGTTCCCTCCTGGCACCCTAGCGACCTCCCACACGGGCGGAGAGAGAAATAATTGAGCAGAATAAAATTTGTCCGGTGTGGGGGTTATTTGCCACGCTTGATGCGTCCTCTTTGAGAGCTGGTTGTCTACTGTCTTGCTTTGCGCTGTTCTGCTAGCGACATACAGGGTATAAGTCGCCCCGTGCCTACCTCCACTCTTCGCCCCTGGGTGCCAAGAACGTGACCAAATAAGGGCATGGTATGGGCCGGAATACCTCTCCCCACGCCATGTCAAACTGCGTCGTAGTAAAATTATAATCAAACTTCTAGGACAAAAACTGTCTACTGCAGTTGGAAAGTAACATAATGCAAATTTAAATAATTCTATTATATAATACAGGATGTAAAACTGCAATTCTTTAGATTACTTATATAACAAAAATACGTATCACTTGATACTCCCAGAAATAATATTAGCCAAAATTTTGAATTGCCCCCATTTAAATTCAGACTTGGGCAAAGAGTATTAATTTTTTAAGTAGTGTAGACCTTGTGCCTGTGTGACAAATATTGCATTAGGTCTATGCAAAAAAATAATTTTGTAATGTAAATAATAGGAACTATTTTAAAACAAAATGGTTTACTGATAAACAGTGTCCATGTTTTTTTAATACTTACAGTCATCACAAAATCGCAAGTGTTGAACAATATTTTTATATCTTTATTTAGTTACTCAATTTGTACATTGTAAACTGAGTGCAAGCATGTGTTCAGGAAGCTTTGCATTATGAGGCCTGCCTAGCTAGTCAAATTATGTGCAGAAATTTAAGCAGTCGTTATTTTAAAAGAGAACATAAACGTCACTATGTCAAAATACCTTCGTGTAAGGATCGTGCTATAACAATCCATATTTCTAATTGGTCCAGTAACTCAAGCTACAAAATAGTTTCATGCTGGAAGGTTATAATCACATCTATAAATTTTCAATCCTATATATTATGAAAGCATTAAATGGTGTTAAAAAAAATGTAACCCAAGGAATTACAAGAAACTGTGTGCTGTGACCTCAAATCCATGTCTTGCTTGGAAAAGAGTTGCGGTGGTGTGGTTGTCAGACCACTTGTCTCCCACCACTTCAAAAGGGGTTTGATTCCCGATGTGGTCATCTCAGATTTTCATGAGGGAAATTGTACGGACTTAACATTGGCTTGTGGGATTCCTTCCTTGGGGTACTCGTGTTTCTTTCGCAGCTGCATTCATCGTTGCTCTATCTTCACCTCACTTCACATCTCTCAGCACCGAAGTCCTCCGCCACGCAAACCTTTTGTTAGTCTCAACCAAGAATGATTGAAATTTTCATACAAAATCTCTTAACCAACAAAGTTCTTAAAAATTACCAGAAATTACTATTGATGCTAGCATAAATACCCATAAGATAAGTACCATAAAATATTTTTGTGTATAATAAACTATTTTGTTGAATATCCACATAGTGCTGAGTAGACAGCTGTTCCAAAATACCCCCTATCCATTAGCAAAGTGATACTGTCATTTTGTATGGCAATGGATTCCATCTTTGATTTGTATCCAAATTAATGAAGGGGTACCGATTGCCCCCCTCCTTGCACCAGCCGTTGAGAGGTGCAATCTCTCATCCGCAGATGGCTAGTTGGCTTGCTTGTTATGAGTATTGTTAGATGTGGCCACTTTGCTTTTGTACCCTTCCCCGCTCATTGGGTGCACATAGCATAGTTCTCTCCAGAATGACGTAACCGGTATCCAGAGGAGGGGAGGCAGAGCAGGCAGTGATAACGCTAACAGTACTGGCATCACTCACTTCTTGGGGAAAATGAATTACTTGTAAGCCATTACGCGAATTTTCTGGTCATCACCTCTCTGTACGATTTGGCTATATAAGCTGCCACTTGCCTCTGTGACGGTAGTCTTGTATGATCATTAGTGGCAGTTAATCATTGGACAACAGAACAGTGATGAAGAATCGGGGTGAAGGACCACGGTGCAGTGACCGAGTGCAATGTGCAACCATCGGGACAGTAGAGAATGAGACTGACAAGCTGGACTGATGTGTGAGTGGCAGACATTTATATTTTCTGGAACAACCAGAAACAGGTTACTTGGGTTTTGAAAAAGGAATGGCTATTCCACGCAAGTTTTTATTTCAAAACTAGCAATATTTTAAGCTCTACAAGAATTTTGTATTGGTCCAAAGAATAACTTTATAGTATTTCAAAGATCAAGATGTGGCATATAAGTTCATGTTTCTATTTCGCAGAGTGGGCCACACCATTTTTATTTTGTATGAGAAAGAAGCAACACATCGTAGTTACAACGTTTTGTATTGGCCTAGTTCAGTTGACATCATTAAGTTCGGGCATACTTGATAATTCTCGTTTTCAGAGGCAATCCCAACTAGACTCAATAAAGCAGCTTCACGCTAAAACTAAAATAGACAAAGCATATGAAATTTAGTGCTGCTTGGAATCTCGACTAGGGGAAGTGTTAGTGGCAATTATATTATTTAATAATTTATTTATTTTCAACTGTAAAGCGTAGTTAAGGCATAATCATATCTTATACTGAATCCGTTACAACTATTATCTCCTTGAAATTAAATTCCATAGACATAAATGTACATAATAATACACAATTAGGACAACAAACATGTACAAAATACAAAAGAGTGCAAGATGCACACAAGTGCCAAATATAAACAAGTACAAAATAATTCAGACAGGAACAAAGATTAGATGAAATAAAATTTTGTAAGTGTTAGAAATTAAGGAATGGGGATGATGAAATCTATATACAACTCATACAAGAGCACCACACATACGTACACACTTTAACATTCACACACACATACTTATATACGCACATTTTTGGTTCTGTACGCCTCTTGTTTTCATCCACTGAGTTGTCCCAGGTAGTATTTATTTTCTTTCCTAAACATATTTAAACTTTTAATATTTCTGTGTTCCAATTGCAAACTGTTCCACACTTTTGAGACAGCAATAGGGAAGAAATCTGAACAAATTTAGTTACCTTTAGTGGGATCAACAACTTATGAGTTTTAGAGCATGTGTTTATGGGATGGCGTTCATTTTTGTATGAAAAATGCCTAGACAAGTAGTAGAGTTTGGAAGTACTTTGTGTTTTACGAAGCAAGAACAAGGCATAAGAGGTTCTTTTATTTCGCTTAAGCCATTGTAGCTTTTTCAGGCAAGGGCTTTCACCATTACGTGTCTTTAAGTTTAATATGTACCTCACACAAACTCATGTGTTTCAAAGTTTCTCAAGCTCACTTTTGTGGCCCATGACAGATTCTAGTCAATAATAGTACCGAAAACAGAACCTTGGTGAACTCCACATTTTTTATGGCACCATTGCCATTCATTAATTTACGGACTGTGATCATTAGGTATTATCTAGACAATTCACTCACATTTACAGAAAAATTATAAACTATGTTGCAATTTTGTCAACAGGAGTTCATGGCCAACATCATATGGTTTGCTAAAATCTAGTATTCATAACAGTGTTAACTTTCAGTCCTCCATGGCTAGATGATTATTATTAATAATATCAATTAAAGCAGTACCTATGCTGTGAAAGGGATGAAATCCAGACTAGTAATCATCCAACATGTTAAATTTTTTGATGTACTACTTATTCAATTTCCTTCGACAGCACCTGTAAAATAATAATCTGGCGATAGTCTTTTTAGCAGTTGGGTATGAATTTTTGATATTTGTAGCACTTGTGCTTGCATACAACGTGCCATATTTCAGCGAGGATTCTAGTGGAGACACTGCATACGGTTCTTATTAACATCTGAGTCTTGAGAGTTGATGAAGTAAGATGAGTGTGAAGCAGCGCTGGATTGCAAGTGCGGGGAAAATAAGAGATCTCAGAGAAAACCACCGATCAGCGGCATCATCCGGCACAATTCCCAGTGTGAAAATCCGGGAGCGACCTAGCTGGGAATCAAACTCTGTTCACCTTGATGGGAGGCAAGCGTTCATGTCATTGCACCACCACTGCCACCTCGAACAGTAGAAATTTTTTTATGAATTTAGAAGGATGTTTTGTTCAACATCACTCAAACACCAGCTGTTGGATTATTATTTATAGGGGACAGTCTCCAATGGGCGGAGGATCGAGATACGTCCGACCACCGCGGTAATCTGAAGGCCCTTACTCAGTTGTAAACTTTACCATCAGACTTTAAGATTTGACTTGACATTTGCTTTCCGACATATTGTTTCCCATGGAGCTTGACACAGTGGAACTGTCAAAGATAAACAAGCACTCTTGACTTTACGATTTTGAAAAGTTGAACTTAAAGTCAAAGTTGAGCAGCCATTTTGCCAAGAATCTAACATAGGTTATGTGGAATTAATATTTGTTTATTTTAGGGCAATTTTCATCTCGGTATAATGAACCAAGCTCGTTTAAATTAAAGAAATGCAAATGACTGTAATGTGAAAAGGAAATATGTGAATTGACACGAATAAAGTAAACAAGCAAGATTTTTGTTTTGAATTGAACTTTTTATTTATATGAATGCTTGAGCCTATATTAAAAACAGGTACGTAAAACGTATTCCTAGGTAATAATGATTCACATAACAAGATACATGTTTTACACAAAGTTTGCAGAACCGTGTAATGATGCTGCAGCGCGTTATAGCAGCCATATTTGTAATATTCCACATCTGGATATGACAAATGGAAATTACCACTCGGTTAGCTCAGTGGTAGCAACATGAAATTCTTTAAAAAGGCGCCAATGAAATAATGTCAAGTTCCGGTTTATTCTTCTATACTTTTATTCATTAATCAATTACGATCTTTAGGTATGCTGAGTACAAACCGGTTCACAGATAAACAGACAAGTACAGAGCAGCACCACAGTCGTTTATTGACTATTCATTTACTTCTCAAAAACTTGTCTCGCAAGAAGAAAATACAAAGGCAGCGACCTCCCACACTGGCTGAGAATTAAATGAGCAGAATAAAGTTGCCGGGGTGGGGGCTATTTGCCACGCCCGATGCGGCCTCGGCGAATCACTGGTTGTCAACTGCTCGAGCACTGTGAGTCGACGACTGGAGCACTGGGTGTTGACTGCTGGACGGCGACAGGCACACAAGTGTTTGTCGCAGCGTGCCTATCCACCCCCCTCTTCTCAGATCATCAAACGCAATCAAGTATGGGCATAGCGTGTGTTGCCACGCACGCTCTTTCCACGCTATCCAAACTGCGTCGTAGTAAAAGATAATCAAACTTCTAGAACAAAAACTGTCGACGCAGTTCGGAAAGCTTCTATCACTAATGCTGACGTGTAACAAAACTAAGATTTCGTGAAACTGCAACCAGATGCCAGATAAACAAACTACCACAACTTTAATTTTGAATCCTGATAATAATTTTACAACGCCTCGCAAAGCGAAAGAAAATGAACCGCGTATCCCAAAAATTAATAATACTGCGTCATTACAACCAATTTTAAATTGCCTNGCAAAGCGAAAGAAAATGAACCGCGTATCCCAAAAATTAATAATACTGCGTCATTACAACCAATTTTAAATTGCCTGAACTTTAACTTACAGTTGTATTGTTTATCAGGTGGTTTTGTTAAAGGAATGGAAATGTATAATTAAGTGCTAAAGTTTTTTATTCTGTAAGGGCCTTCGGAGTAACACAACTTGTCACACCTGAATACAGAAGTGTGACGCTCGTGCGCCTTCAATATCCTTCCATTTAGCTCTGAGACCCTTGCATTCAGATGTGCCTGTGGTCCAGCTGGGGTACGGTACCCTAGGAAAGTGAATGACCTCCGTGGAAGCCGGCAGTTGAAACTAGCCCTATTCTACAGGTGTAATCAGTTTCAACTCTTACCTCTCCCCCAACCAATATTATTATTGCATGTAGGTAAGTAGGGATCTCAACTCCCCCCCCCCCNCTCCAAAAAAAGAAGAGATTGAGTGTAGTGGGCCACAATGTGTGGCCATCTACATGTAGGCTATTTTAAGGGAAATGTTTGTATACACAACTGCCTTAGTAAAATTGTACTTATTAGTCCCAAATTGATTTTATAAATTTAATGGTTTGTCTGATAACTTTGCCTTTACAAAACAATATTTTTCTATTGATTGTTTGTAGTACTGAGCCGATACAGATTTTTACAGATATCTGTACGAACTGATACTTTCTTGCCTATACAGCAGATACTCGTTACTGATACAATGGACGTATGAGTAATGAACTGAAATACTTCCACTAGCACTAAAAGAATTTTGGACAGCTGATGGAAATCTGTGTTAAGTCAGTGTCACACTATGTACTATTTGATGGTTTAAATAAACATACAAAACAATAGGTAAATTAATTTCACTTAAATTCTTCAAAATCGGAGAATAAAAGCAGCACTCAAAAAGTACTCTAATAATAATATATTTTTTAAATCTTAGGTCAGGGCAACTTAAACAATTTATGTTTTAAACTTATCAAATAAAAAAATATTTAATCTTCAAGGTTGTGTACCACATTTCTCAGCATAATTCAATTTTGTTTATGTTCAGAAATTGAAAAATTATTAATATGTATAGTTTTTAAATTCAGTACACACTTATTTTACTGAGAGTAAAATTGAAGCATTGCCAGTTGCCAGATAATGAATTTCAGATTTCATATTGCTTTTAAGATTTTAAATAGTATTGAAATGACAAGGTGGAGCTGCAGTGTGGCTCCTCAAAGCTGGTAATTCAGCAGTACAGGCTGTAAATGATTAACTCTTATCCTGCCTGTCACAGTAGGCCACAGTGGGGTGGGGGCAGCATCTCACTCTCCCTCGCCGTAGATAATCTCCAGCATGGTAACTTCTCGTCCTGCTGGTTGTTGAGTCACAGCCTGTCAGTTTAGTTCTTAGAATAAGACTGGCAACTGCTGTCTCAAAACAGCAGCAGTTGAGCCTGCCTTACTCCAGTCGCCATGCTATTATCCTCTGGTGTTATGGCCAAGCATAAATTAAAATATTGGTCTCAATATCTATGGGTGCCAATACTGTAATAGATACTGTCATATCAGCTAATATTTAATATCTGGCATCTGTATCAGCTCAGCCNCTATGGGTGCCAATACTGTAATAGATACTGTCATATCAGCTAATATTTAATATCTGGCATCTGTATCAGCTCAGCCCTATTCTCAATTTCAAAAGTCTCAGATCTCTGTCTAAATTCACAAAAGTTTTTTGTGTATCCAGTCACTGGCAAAAAAGGTCATCTTATGGTAATGCACTGAACATTTCTACAGGCAAATAATATGTTAGGGTCACCACAACGTCTCGTAGGTACATGCTGTGGGACGAGAACACTGCATGCCAGTTCAGAGCCTTGTGCTTAGTGGCAATTGCACACTTGGTGCTTGTAATGGTGTCATCCTATCGCTCCTGGCTTCTCTGCCTCAAATGTGAAAAATAGCTCCAGGTAGGCAAGCCCCTTAAGGGACTTCCCTAGTTGTCCTATGGATCTCATTTCAAACAGTTGGGTCTATTGTAATTAAAAAAAAAAACTATGGAATAGTTGAATGTAAATATTTTTTTAGGACACATATTAAAGTTGATATTTTTTTGCCCATTCATGAATTTTATTATTGGAACACAAATGTGAAAAGTGTCAAAGCAGCAAAAATCACAGTATGTAGCCCTCTGTCTATGATATTTATTCTTTTGTAAAACATTATTAAAACTGTATAGTCGTCGCTTAAAATTCTGAGGAAACAACACACACGTAGCTTATTTATGTTATTTTCCATCGCAGTCGCAATGCCTCCGTATGACCGGATGTGACTTTGAGGTGTGTAATACATTGCTTACTAGGGATTCCTCTTAAGAACCAGGGAAGTTAGAAGTGTAAGAAAAGAAAAATGGTAAAACTTGTCATATTTANTTACTAGGGATTCCTCTTAAGAACCAGGGAAGTTAGAAGTGTAAGAAAAGAAAAATGGTAAAACTTGTCATATTTATATGAATGACATTATTAACTTAAAGATAACAGTGTTGTATTTGTTATAGATAAGGAAAGATGACCCCCTGCCTAAGTGGGTGTGCCAGCAATGTGCCAAACAGCTTGATCAGTTTCACTTGTTCCGGAATAACTGTTTGTTGGTGGAAAGCAAACTGGAGCAGAGCCTCAAAGAGGCTTCCGAGTTCGCTCTGGAACCAGAGGTGAGAGTCCTTATGTCAACAGACATTGTGCTGAACTTTGCAATTATTTTTAATTGGGAAAGTATGAAATATTTCTCATCTGGTAAAGTGCCAGTTTCTTTTGTTGATTTCTAGACTTATGCTATTTAATTTGTTAACTTCATTATTGTATATGGTACCGTTCGTTACCCATGGAAAATGGGATAACCTTGAATATGGCAATCTGTTTTAATTAAAACTTAAACTGAAATTTGTCATAAAGTATACATTTTTTTAAAAATAAATTTATCTCCTTGAACAGATTATACTTTTCATAAAGTTTAAGTAATCAAAGAAGATTCCTTTCAGATTTAATTAGTTACGTGTGAGTATTTCTGTTTTTTGATGACTATAAAAAATATTGTGATGCACCTGTGTTGAAGGTGTGAAACCCTATTTGCAGGTATCATGGAATTTAAATTGAATATGCCTGGTTTATGACAAATTGACAAACTATTACTACAAAGAGTGGTGATGTGTTTTTGTGGGTAGCCACTGGTATNATGCCTGGTTTATGACAAATTGACAAACTATTACTACAAAGAGTGGTGATGTGTTTTTGTGGGTAGCCACTGGTAGTATGTTTTGATTTTTCTATCTTTTTTTGAAAATTATTCAAATAATAATTTTTTGGTCTCATCATACATTTTCTTCCCACTTTACTTGAGACTAGAGAAAATATTATAAATTAGCATATGCCTTATGTCATTGTGTTGTCTTGTCGTGGAGATGTTTGAAAAATTNTAGAAATATATCATAATTTAAAATTTTTATTGTGTTTTTCAGAAAAGCCCCTAAACTAGATAATTACCATTTATTCTTTTGTAAAACATTATTAAAACTGTATAGTCGTCGCTTAAAATTCTGAGGAAACAACACACACAAAGCTTATTTATGTTATTTTCCATCGCAGTCGCAATGCCTCCATATGACCGGATGTGACTTTGAGGTGTGTAATACATTGTTTACTAGGGATTCCTCTTAAGAACCAGGGAAGTTAGAAGTGTAAGAAAAGAAAAATGGTGAAACTTGTCATATTTATATGAATGACATTATTAACTTAAAGATAACAGTGTTGTATTTGTTATAGATAAGGAAAGATGACCCCCTGCCTAAGTGGGTGTGCCAGCAATGTGCCAAACAGCTTGATCAGTTTCACTTGTTCCGGAATAACTGTTTGTTGGTGGAAAGCAAACTGGAGCAGAGCCTCAAAGAGGCTTCCGAGTTCGCTCTGGAACCAGAGGTGAGAGTCCTTATGTCAACAGACATTGTGCTGAACTTTGCAATTATTTTTAATTGGGAAAGTATGAAATATTTCTCATCTGGTAAAGTGCCAGTTTCTTTTGTTGATTTCTAGACTTATGCTATTTAATTTGTTAACTTCATTATTGTATATGGTACCGTTCGTTACCCATGGAAAATGGGATAACCTTGAATATGGCAATCTGTTTTAATTAAAACTTAAACTGAAATTTGTCATAAAGTATACATTTTTTTAAAAATAAATTTATCTCCTTGAACAGATTATACTTTTCATAAAGTTTAAGTAATCAAAGAAGATTCCTTTCAGATTTAATTAGTTACGTGTGAGTATTTCTGTTTT
Source organism: Clitarchus hookeri (assembly GCA_002778355.1). NCBI lineage: Eukaryota > Metazoa > Arthropoda > Insecta > Phasmatodea > Phasmatidae > Clitarchus > Clitarchus hookeri. The sequence continues at coordinate 193,263 of NQII01001597.1, forward strand.
TTGATGACTATAAAAAATATTGTGATGCACCTGTGTTGAAGGTGTGAAACCCTATTTGCAGGTATCATGGAATTTAAATTGAATATGCCTGGTTTATGACAAATTGACAAACTATTACTACAAAGAGTGGTGATGTGTTTTTGTGGGTAGCCACTGGTATTATGTTTTGATTTTTCTATCTTTTTTTGAAAATTATTCAAATAATAATTTTTTGGTCTCATCATACATTTTCTTCCCACTTTACTTGTGACTAGAGAAAATATTATAAATTAGCATATGCCTTATGTCATTGTGTTGTCTTGTCGTGGAGATGTTTGAAAAATTNGACTAGAGAAAATATTATAAATTAGCATATGCCTTATGTCATTGTGTTGTCTTGTCGTGGAGATGTTTGAAAAATTGTACTGGTTTTTGCAGTTAGGGTTTGTTTAGAATATGGTTTGTGAAATGAAGAAAGGAAATATAAGTACTGTACTGGTTACTAATCCTGCAAAATTCTTGACATTTTAAGATTATAATCCAAATAAAAATTCTAACATTTTTAGTTACATAGCGTAGAAGTCAAATTTCTTCCAGTAAAGAAATTCCAGAATTTATCTGGATGTCGCTCAACAGATGAATAGTTAAAGTTTTTTTTAGCTAAAAGTTACCATAGAGGAATGGATTTTATGCCTAAGGTAGTACACAAAGGTTACTCCATATTGTGGTGTATTATAAATGTTAGTATTATAAAACAAATGATGCCACAAATATTTTTATGTACTCCAGACAACTGTGCATACTTTCAACAGCTTTGCAAATTTAAAAAGGGAGTGTGTCACCTACCAGTGATGGTATGTTTGTATATGAAACACAGCTGATACTAGTAAATGTATACGTATATGTATGTAGAATGTTTTAAAGTGTCCAGTTCCACCTGAATAAAAACATGATTTGTCTAGCACTGTGGCATAAATTAGATTGTAATGTATAACCATAATTAATGAAACCAACTACCTATATGTAATCTTTCCAATAATTAAATTATTTTTACACATGCCTGAGTTAACCTAATCATTTCATTGAAAAAAATCTACAGAATATTGTATGTTTCTTAGTATTTGTCAATCAGAAATTGATTGTAATGTCTGAGCCCATTTTCTAGGGTCAGCTTTTCGTTTTTATGTTCTTTGCAAAATATTGGCAAACTTTTGTTTACAACCTCAATCTCAGATAGTTCTACCTTTCCTTNTCGTTTTTATGTTCTTTGCAAAATATTGGCAAACTTTTGTTTACAACCTCAATCTCAGATAGTTCTACCTTTCCTAAAATAACAGTAAAGGATATTAAAGGAGTCCAACCCCAAAAAATTAATTTTTTTATAATTGTACCAACCATTATTTAACTCATACGAGATGTACGTAATGACATTTTCCTCGAATAAAAAAATTTTACACAAATTTTTTAAATAATTGATGTTAAATTCAAAATTGTTCTGTTTTGTTGCAGCTGCAATAATTACTAACTAAGTTGTAAAGATGAAAAAATTTACAACGTAAACTATTGTTGTGGGTTACTGCTTGACATATATGAAATCACCAAATAACAGTTCATACATTTAAAAAAAAAATTTAAAAATATGCAAAAATTTATGAATTTTTAACTTTATATATGTCTTTTTATTTGGTAATTATGTATGTGTCACAAAGTAGTCCATGGGGTTAGTTTACTTTGTAAATTTTTTCATATGCACAACTTAGTATTTGTTATTACGGCTGCAACAAAACAGAAGAATTTTGTGTTTGGCGTCAAATTATTAAAACAATATAAAGCATAAAATATTTTTTACCAAGCAAAATATAATTACATACAATGCGTACGAAATGAACACTGTTTGGTACAAATGTAAAATTACTAATTTTTTGTGGTCCGACACCCTTCACATTTACTCAGACATGTCTTTTACTTTAGGGTCTGTGGATAATAAATATGCCATAGTTGCGCATATTTTGTAATCTGTTGTCAAATTTGATCTATGCCATTTTTACTTTATCTTCAAGAAATTGCAGCAGTTAAGGCTCAACCAGCAAAGGATGAAGTTGTTAAAATCAGTACCTACAGTTCCATGATACAAGACTTTCTTAATTACTACAAAATTTTTGTCGTTAAAAGTGAATGTTGAAGATTTATCATACAGCTGGAAGTTAATCCTTGAGGTATGCTAGCCTCACAGTTGAAGACAAATTAACTTGACGTGGGCTTGTCTAGGCCCCACAGTTGTGCGCCNTCGTTTTTATGTTCTTTGCAAAATATTGGCAAACTTTTGTTTACAACCTCAATCTCAGATAGTTCTACCTTTCCTTAAATAACAGTAAAGGATATTAAAGGAGTCCAACCCCAAAAAATTAATTTTTTTATAATTGTACCAAACATTATTTAACTCATACGAGATGTACGTAATGACATTTTCCTCGAATAAAAAAATTTTACACTTAAAATTTTTTAAATAATTGATGTTAAATTCAAAATTGTTCTGTTTTGTTGCAGCTGCAATAATTACTAACTAAGTTGTAAAGATGAAAAAATTTACAACATAAACTATTGCTGTGGGTTACTGCTTGACATATATGAAATCACCAAATAACAGTTCATACATAAAAAAAAAAAATTTTTTAAATATGCAAAAATTTATGAATTTTTAACTTTATATATGTCTTTTTATTTGGTAATTATGTATGTGTCACAAAGTAATCCATGGGGTTAGTTTACTTTGTAAATTTTTTCATATGCACAACTTAGTATTTGTTATTACGGCTGCAACAAAACAGAAGAATTTTGTGTTTGGCGTCAAATTATTAAAACAATATAAAGCATAAAATATTTTTTACCAAGCAAAATATAATTACATACAATGCGTACGAAATGAACACTGTTTGGTACAAATGTAAAATTACTAATTTTTTGTGGTCCGACACCCTTCACATTTACTCAGACATGTCTTTTACTTTAGGGTCTGTGGATAATAAATATGCCATAGTTGCGCATATTTTGTAATCTGTTGTCAAATTTGATCTATGCCATTTTTACTTTATCTTCAAGAAATTGCAGCAGTTAAGGCTCAACCAGCAAAGGATGAAGTTGTTAAAATCAGTACCTACAGTTCCACGATACAAGACTTTCTTAATTACTACAAAATTTTTGTCGTTAAAAGTGAATGTTGAAGATTTATCATACAGCTGAAGTTAATCCTGTGCAACTCATTAAATGCAGAAAACTATGCATTTTTTTCTTGTCCAGGAGGGCAGTTACTCCACATCAGTTTTAATGCAGCAAAATTTCATCTCTTTGACAGCTCCCACAAGCAGCGTCTCAAATAATAAACTGAATTTATAATTTGTAATTTTGCAGGACTGTAAAATTTTTTTGTCAATTCGACTGTTTAAATATTACTAATACATGCAAATCTCATTTACTGAGTGTATTTTTTCATCTGATCATCATAATTTTTACTTATGGGTCATTCCAGTACAGTTCACTAGATCTGAATTTAAGTGGTTGCAGCATCGTTTTCAAAATATTGAAGTAAATATATAAGTTTCCTACATATTTTGAGGTATCAAAAATATATTTGGAATATTTTTTTATTTATCACCATTAACTCACTGGGGTGTTTAGAAGACTGAAGGTGCTCTAAAAACTAATTTGCAGAGGTAATTTTTTTTTTTTTGCTTCTATAAAAGATTAACTTGAATCAAAAAATGATTTATTTAGCCATTATCTGTACATTATTTTAATGTATTGGTAAACTGTTTTATTATAAATGTAGTGCCAATTCTGTACGGACAAAAACACAAAAAAAGTATTTCTTGCCAAATTTTAATAGTTCACAAAACATTTAATTGGAATTCCACCAGTTTCATAATTTTTTTTTTCAAACAGAGTATTATTGGAAATGCCCCACAGAGCTGAATTTGAATTTATTCTTTTAACAGAAAAAACTTTGAATTTAGTAATTTTGTTGATTCTTGAGTATTTTGAGTAGTTATATCTCAAAAAGAATTTAAACATATGAAATCCTTAGTTAAAGTAAGCATGATTACCAAATTTCCTTGTGGCATTTTGCGTAGTTTTTAAACAAAAAAACATGACTGGGAGGATGAATGGAATCATTAGAATGTGCTGCTGCAGCTGAGGTCACAGCACACTGAGCAGCATCTGTACTTGTACAGCAGTCTGTGTGTGAGCGTGTGGCAGTCTGTGTGTGAGCGTGTGGCAGTCTGTGTGTGCGCTCCAGTCTGTTTTCAAACTTCCAGTCAGTGCACAGTTCTTGGGAAAAAAATCGATTGTTCCTAGCGTTAGTAGCCTATTTACTGTGTATATAAAATTTGGAGTATAGTGTGGGTATTTTGTTAAATTAAGCTTAAGATGACCTTTTTACCAGTGACTGGATAAACAAAAAACTTTTGTGAATTTAGACAGAGATCTGAGACTTTTGAAATTGAGAATAGAGCTGAGCTGATACTGATGCCAGATATTAAATATTAGCTGATATGACAGTATCTATTACAGTATTGGCACCCATAGATATTGAGAATGATATTTTCGTTTATGCTTGGCCATAACACCAGAGGATAATAGAGTGGCAATTTTTGAGTAAGACGGGCTTAACTGCTGCTGTTTTGAGGCAACAGTTGCCATTCTTATTCTAAGAACTAAACTGACAGACTGTCACTCAACAACTGGGAAGGGCAGGAGAAGCTACCCTGCTGTGAGATAATCATATATGGGAAGTGTGAGGAAGTGACTGAGGCTCCCACCCCACTGTGGCCTGCTGTGACAGGTGTAAGAGATAATCATTTACAGCCTGTATTGTGGGTCACTGAATTTCCAGCTTTGCAGGCCTCACACTGCAGCTTAACCTTGTCATTACTGTATTAAAAATCTTTTAAAAGCAATATGAAATCTGTCATTCATTACTTGGCAACTGGTAGTGCTTCAATTTTACTCTCAGTAAAATAAGGGTGTGCTGAATTTAAAAACTGTACATATTAATAATTGTTAATTTTCTGAACATAAACAAAGTTGAATTATTTTGAGAAACACAACCTTGTAGATTTGATATTTTTTTATTTGATAAGTTTAAAACATAAATTGTTTAAGTTGCCCTGACCTAAGATTAAAAATATATTACTAGAGTACTTTTTGAGTGCTGCTTTTATTCTCTGATTTTGAAGAATTTAAGAGAAATTAATTTACCTATTATTTTGTATGTTTATTTAAACCATCAAATAGTACATAGTGTGACACTGACTTAACCCAGATTTTCATCAGCTGTCCAAAATTCTTTTAGAGCTAGTAGTTTTTCAGTTCATTACTTGTACGTCCATATCGGCTGTATCGGCAAGGAAGTATCAGCTTGTACCAGTATCTGTAAAAATCTGCATTGGCTCAGCACTAATTGAGAGGTCATTAAAATATGTATTCTGTGTGCAGTTATCATGATACTAAATATTTGAAGAAACATTGTTATCCATTCATAATCCGTAAGCAAATAATTAAAAATTATTTTAAGAGAAATGTCTCTGGAATTAGCTGAACAAACTCAGAATGTTGAGCTTATTCCTGGACAATCAATTTGCCCCACCTATAAGAAAATTTTTTTTACATAAAGACTATAAAAATCTATTGATACTGATTCACATGTTGCTCCACAAGAGGGAATTTTGCAAGTTAATAAAGTATATACACTTCTTGATGCATCACCTGTGAAAATCAGACAACTCTTGTCAGGGAAAACAAAACATGCAGTAGAAAATAAAATAAGAAAAGTGTCTGAATCATTAAGAAATAAGTTGTGTCCATCATTTGGAGTTGAACAAGATACTTAGAAAAAACTTGGAAAAATCTACAGCAGATTAGGCAAGTATAACAGATTACACTAGAGTAGTTGCAAAATTGAAAGAAAAATATAAACAGTGCTTAATAACTGAGGACAAAAATTAATATTTTAAGTCTACTACCAGCCTCTTGGTCTATTCCTAAAATTTGAAAAGAATTTGATGGCACAGAGTATGTAGTAAGGAAGTGTTGGAAACATGTATATTACCAGAAATAGACAGAAAGATGTTCCAGAAAGTAAGTGATGTTACTGAAGCATCAAAACGGTTTTGTGATAACGATGAATATAGCAGAATTTGTCCTGGTAAAGATGTCTTGTCTCAATTAATCTGGAAGGCACAAGCAGAAGCACCTGTAATGTGTGCTTACTGGTTTAAGTGGTACACATGCAGTTTGTGTCTGTGCCATGCATGTTAATTAATGTTACCTGGTGCCAAACTTAGTGTCACTCATAAAGAACTGCTTGAAAGCATGGTACGCTATATGAGCAGTGAAGAATGTATGTTTAGCAAGTGTGACAAGTGTCCTGGTAGATTTATTGTACGGCAGTTACTGCAGAGCGTCAGTGACAATCACCTCTTCATACAGCACCAACAGTAGGTTACAACTGACAATAGATACAATTTACTTTCGAAAGTTGAACCATGTGATGGTTTCTTTTAAAAGTTTATTGGACAAATTAGAAAATCTCAAGAAGCATCACTTGTAATGACGCAATATTCTTAATTTTTCAGGACACGGGTGTAAAATTCTTTCGTTTGTATGAAGCTTTGGAAAGCTTCGTAATATTTTTATCGGGTTTAAAGTTTAAAGCCGCGGTGGCTCGTTTCCCGGGATAGTTTGTTTATCCGGCAGACTGTGCCGTTTTACAGTTATCGGGCGGACGGTTACAGTTTTTGTTTCGAAAGTTGGAGTTTTGTTAAGCATCAGCATTAATTAGATACTTTCAGGCGACGTCGACAAGTTTTAGTTCCNTGAAGCATCAAAACGGTTTTGTGATAACGATGAATATAGCAGAATTTGTCCTGGTAAAGATGTCTTGTCTCAATTCATCTGGAAGGCACAAGCAGAAGCACCTGTAATGTGTGCTTACTGGTTTAAGTGGTACACATGCAGTTTGTGTCTGTGCCATGCATGTTAATTAATGTTACCTGGTGCCAAACTTAGTGTCACTCATAAAGAACTGCTTGAAAGCATGGTATGCTATATGAGCAGTGAAGAATGTATGTTTAGCAAGTGTGACAAGTGTCCTGGCAGATTTATTGTACGGCAGTTACTGCAGAGCGTCAGTGACAATCACCTCTTCATACAGCACCAACAGTGGGTTACAACTGACAATAGATACAATTTACTTTCGAAAGTTGAACCATGTGATGGTTTCTTTTAAAAGTTTATTGGACAAATTAGAAAATCTCAAGAAGCATCACTTGTAATGACGCAATATTCTTAATTTTTCAGGACACAGGTGTAAAATTCTTTCATGTGTATGAAGCTTTGGAAAGCTTCGTAATATTTTTATCGGGTTTAAAGTTTAAAGCCGCGGTGGCTCGTTTCCCGGGATAGTTTGTTTATCCGGCAGACTGTGCCGTTTTACAGTTATCGGGCGGACGGTTACAGTTTTTGTTTCGAAAGTTGGAGTTTTGTTAAGCGTCAGCATTAATTAGATACTTTCAGGCGACGTCGACAAGTTTTAGTTCCTCCGGCGCAGTTTTGTTGTACGAGAAGTCCGTTTATGTTGACGGCGCAGTATTAGTTCATGCGGAGCAGTTCGATAACAAGTGGAGAGCGTGCGTGGCTAGGTATTTATCTCAGGAGACGGAGGCGAGAGGCAAGACAAAAGACGCGTTTGTCAGTCGCCCTTCGAGCAGTTTCGTCAGTCGTCGGAAGCAGTTGCTTCTGGTCAGTCGCCCGTGAGGGCAGGTCAGTGCAGTCGTCAGAAGCATCATACAATGCTAGCCTAGGACGTGACAGATGTGACGATAACCCCCACATCTGCCACTAGGCTTTATTTTATTTCTCTGCCGGTGTGGGAGGTTGACACATTTTATATTTATTTCGATGCAAGTTTTGAAACATTAAAAATCTGTAAACGACTGTGGCGCTGGTCTGTACTTTTATATTTATCTGTGAGCGGTTCGTACTCTGCATACTGGAACTTCGTCTGTGAACTGTGTCACTAAAAGAATAAATAAACATATACAACAAATACTCTGGAACTTTATTTCATAATTAATCGGTGTCAATTGTACTGAGTCTCGTGTTCTCCTTGAGCTAGTTGTGGCAACGTAACATTCGGCAGTGTAAGCGGCCGAATGTTACACACTTCATTGTATTTTTTGAATGCTTATCGCAGGAAATAAATAGCGTCATGCTGTGCTAGACAGCTTTTCTGTTATTTTATTTGCAATTGTATTTGTTTTATTTTAAATAATGGTCACTATGATTTACTATGGCAGCATAATTTTTGAGTGAAAAATCTCTTTCATATACTGTTACTTTGAGCATAGATGAGGTTCACAATTAACACAATTATTTTCTGGTCACAGTTGTTTACATTTACGATCCACTGTCTGAGTTTATACAACTTAAAATAGTAGATTAATGTTTATTATTAGTTATCCTGGTTTCATAATAGCGTGATGTGATGCAGTATGATAAGCTGTAGCCAGAGTGAAGCAGCTGGTTGTCGCCAACTGACGGTAACAAGCAATAAATGCATTTCACAAAATGTTGACATTGTTTTTGATAGTATTGGTTGGCAATGGAGAAAAATAAGCATTGAATTTTTTTTTTTATTGTAAATAGCTCAAAACCCAGTATATGGCATGAAAAAACTCTTTTTACATTTACTTGCTTCTACTATGAAAGTAAACTAAATCAGTTTAACTGTTCATAATCAAGATTTTTTTACAAAATGTTTATGTTTACTATCTATTATATTGTTTGTGCTTTTTGTGTTAAGTTTTAATTGCCATTTTTTGATGTGTATGGTTCACGTCTGCTCGATAAACAAACTATCACGGGAAACGAACCACCGCGGCTTTAACTTTAAACCTGATAAAATATTACGAAGCTTTCCAAAGCTAAATACACACGAAAGAATTTTACACCTGTGTCCCGAAACATTAAGAATATTGCGTCATTACAACGTAGTGAGTAGATGATTGTATCATTTCCTTGGAAATATTTTGAAACTTGGAGGTATAGTTTATGTGAGTTCCAATGTTCCTGTTTTCCTTGTAAAAGGGTGGTCGGTCATGTTTATGTGTAGTTTGATGTAGATCCCAGTTTATGATGTACTGTGGTACCATTTCACATGCTATTGGTGCTGTATGGATGAAACATTTTTCACGCAGTTGTGCTAAGCCAGCTTCATCAGGCGGCAAGTTGTAGGACACTGCAATATTGTGGGAGGGCGCTGTTAGTAGTAAACCTAGCAGCCAAATGACGAACTAGGGCGGGGCGAGAAAATTGAAAAATTGCCAGTATAGCGGATGAGTGTGGTTAGAAACAGTGATTATCTTATGTTGAGGCCTGGCGGCTGCCTGGATTTTGTTATAAATTTGACGCATGACGCCTACTGACATAATTATTAAATACGAATCCGCCTCATCTTCACGTGACGTCACGTCACCCCAAGCGGGGTTTGAACCCATGATGACTTGCTTCCAGAGCCAACCAGCACACTCCTAGGCAAGGGGCACCCAAGGACACGGCAGTCAAGGCCGTCTATGCCACTGTGTCAGACGTCACGTCACAGCCGCGCTGCCCCTAAGCTCGCGGGAGCAGCGCAACCAGCACACAAGGAAAACCGCACTTTCAGCCTCTATCGAGAGAATGCGGCCTGCGCTGCTAAGGGAGGAACTCTAGCCCGAAGATACCCGACCAGCCGAAGGGAGCCGAAGGACCCGCAGCCGACTGTCTATATACGCGAGTACACAGCTCCAAAACACCATTTGATACTCTGCAGCTCGCTCCGCCACCTCGTTCGCTGGAGCTCTCTGCCTAACCCCCAATTATAATTGGTATAACTATAAAAAAAATTATTACGAAGGACCACCGCTACCTTCTAGAAGTCTTCCAGACCTTTGCCCAGCGACCCCTGAAAAAGTCTTCGACTTCTCTTACACTCACTACCACTTTGGTAGTGAACCCCGTGTCCCTTATGGACAACAGCATAGATTAGTTAGGGTCAGTTGTTATCATAGCTACCTAGCCTTTTTCTGCCCTTGTTTAGTTTAGCCACAGGTCCCCTTTACCTGGTTTAATGTAGTCTACTACCGCCGGTTACTATTCATTGATAGCTAGGAGATAGTACAGGCTACCATGTGTATTCCTCTGGGGAATAGACACGTCATCTTACCTAACCCAGAGTACTTATTCTAGGGTGATTGTGACTTCCTTCCCCATAGACGTCAAACGTACTAAGGAGAAGCAGGAGACCNCGTCAAACGTACTAAGGAGAAGCAGGAGACCGCGTCTTGAAACCTATTTACCGAAACTTGTGTACGACTGTGGGCTACCGTTAACCAGGCGCACGTATGTCATAAAACATAATCCATTAGACGGTCACCCATACTGTGGACCAAGTGCGCAAAGGTACCTGGTGTGCACGTATGGCAGAGCCCTGACCACTAGAAACACACTCCACGAAGAAGCTAGACATCTAGATCAGCTAACCCACTCCATCCACCACGTTGTACTTCACCAGTTGGAGTGACAGGACTCATTTTGGTTGGCCTAACCCCCTTCTGGAACTCACACCACAACACGGCTAGACATCCAGGCCAGCTAACCCACTCCATCCATCGTGTTGTACTTCACTGGTTGAAGTGATACAACTGATTTTGGTTGGCCTAGCCCCCGACTGATTATACTCTTAGCCAGGGAACTCGTCGCCTGCTCCTCCTTAGTTTGGAAGACCGTAGTACCTTCCCGTATGCCCTTCACCCATAGAAGTGGTGCAAGGTTGAGAGCTAAGGGGGCAGTTACTGCCTCTGAACCCAGTCAGTTGCTCTCCAACTTTGTGCCGTCTGCCCTCAGCGGCACCTTCCCACGGGACCGAGTTCACGCCGTCCGACAACTGGCGAGGCCTCACCTCCCAGTTTCCCCTAGCTCCCTTTTTTAGCCACCCCAGAAGATCGCCGGAGAGCCGCGCCCGCTCGTAGAGTGCATACAACTGGGACTTCTCATGCCACTGGACATCGCCAGACCTTAATTCAGGCCTGAGAGGACCAGCAGCCCACCGCACGAACCAACCAGCTCAGCCAGTAGCACCACAGACACCCCANACTGCAGGTAAAATAGTGCCTTTGTCCACACCATCAGTGCATAAAGCTGTTATCACCACACCTGACTTCGTGCTGTGAGGCCATGCGCCCCAACCTATACCGCAGCAGGTGACCAATAGGCGGCAAATAATCCAAACTTCACCACAGTGAGTTAGCCAGTGCCTTTGTCCGTTACTATAGAACCCTTGTCCGACAGTGTCGTCGCCATTTTAGTAGACGTCACGCGTCAAATTGGTGAGCTAATTCCCAGTATCTGAGTTTTGTGCTATTGCTTGAGGGTGGTAGGGTTCTCACAACTCTAGTTCTGTAGCAGGAATCAAAATCTTTGTTGTGTGATGCTTCATGAGCTGCAACTGGTTTGTTCTGTAGATTATTGATGTGACCAGCTATGGCTTGTTTGGTGTCTGCTCTGTGGCCATTCATTCTCTGCCTGAATGTGTTGGTGGTGAGGCCAATGTATTCTGCATTACAGTGTTGGTGCCATAGCTGATAAATCAGATTTTCTGCTGCACAGTTGTAGTTGCCTTGGATGGGATATGTACAGCTAGTGAGTCTGCTATAGAAAGAGGTTGAGGGTTGGTAGATGGCACAGGAGCCACAGCATGAGCTACTACAGTGGTGGGATCCTTTGGGGGTGATAGTTTGAATGGTATTTGTGGTAGGCTACAGCTTTGGACGAACCAATTTGTTGCGGAGGTTAGGCGACCTTTTGAAGACCAATCTGGGCAGTTTAGAGAGCAGGTCTTGTGTTTGTGGTGAGGAAGCCAGAATTTTGTATCCAGAGTAGAGAATGGTTCTGAATTTACTTAGGCCTTCATGATATGGGACCACCAGGGGTATATCAGGGTCGTTGACCTTGGTTTGTGTTCCGGTATTTGAGATGGCTTGCTGAATCTGTTTGTGGACGAGGTGCCTGGGGTAGCCCCAGTTGAGGAATGCTCTGGTTCATATCATGATGATGTCGTTGATGAAACGCACTCAGCAATGTGGTTGAGTTGGTTGGTGACTGAGAAAGTTTTCTTCTAACCTGTCCATAAACAGATTGGCATAGGATGGGGCCATACGTGTATCCATCGCTGTGCCTTTGACCTGAAGGTAGTACTTGTCTTGAAATCTGAAGTTGTTGTTGCTGAGGGTTAACCTGACGAGTTCAACAAGGAATGCTGTAGAAAGTTTGTTGTGTGGGGGTTTTTGCTTGAGGTAATGTTCTATGGCCAACAAATAGTCCAGATGAGTGGGAGATGTTGGTATAGAAAGATGTAACGTCTATGGTGACCATGTATGCATCTTGGGGAATGGGGCCCAGGTGTCTCAAGCATTCAAGGAAGTGGCCATTGTCCTTGACGAAGGATGAAAGCTGCTGTATCTAAGGTTGAAGGTGGGCATCTACAAGGGCTGAGATTCTCTCAGTGGGGCCGCCGATCCCAGGGGTTGCCGTTGTTCCTTGTGTATCTTTGGAAGCAGGTATAGAACTGGTGTGGTGGGGGTAATTTGGGGTGAGCAGTTTAATTGAAGCCTTGAATAGGTCTTGTAGGAGGCCCTGGAACACAAGGAATTGATTGATATGGTTGCAGAATCTGGTGGTTGGGTCTTTTCATAGATGTTTGTAGGTGGATGTGTCATTGAGTTGGTTTTATACTTCTAGAATGCAGTCTACTTTGTTGAGAATCACTGGTTGTGGCTTTGTGGGCCGGCAGTATCATTATGTGTGGGTTGTTTTGAAGATTTTCGATGGCTTTTCTTTCTGAAGAGGTTATTTTGCTATTTTTAGGTAATGAAGTGGCAAAATCAGGGTCTGCAGTGTTGACCAGGATGTATGTGATGAACTGCGTAAGGGGTGTGATGTGGGTAAGGGGTGAGGTCCCAATTGGATGGGGATGCAAACTTGGTCAGGGCTGGATCAATGGAGCTACTGCTATGGTTGTCAAAAAAGTGTTTGAGAAGGAGATTGCGAATGAACCTTAGGACATCTTTTACAGTGGTGAAGTGGTCAAACTTTTTGGAGGGGAGAAGAGACCTTTTGGTAGATATTGTTCTTGGCAGCAGTGAGGTTATGGTTGTACAGGTTCAGTACATGTGATTTGCTTTTATGGAGTGGTTGTTCCTCTTTTGTGGTTATGCATGGGAATTGCTTAGGCAGAGTTGGTGTGGTATGTGCTGGTGTGGGAAGGTTGAAGCGAGACTGGTTTCTGGCAGACTAGGGGGGTGGTGGTGTTGGTTTCTTGAGAGGCAAGGGGCACGCTTTCAAGGCTTCAATGCGCAGTTTACTGAGCTTAACTAATTTGTTGTGGTACCCATGTGTGGCCTTTTGTGTTGTGGCATGTAAGATCTTGTTGACTTGGGCCAGAAGAGGTGATTTTGTAGGGATGAGTAGCTTGATGTTTGATAGTAATAAGGTGCGGTGATGATTCGTAATTGAGACATACTGTTTATGGATGAGGTCTGTCATGGTTAGGAAATGCAGGTTTGATAACTTCAAGGCTTCATTCCTGGCTTGTGGTGGCATGGCAAAAAGTGGTAGTTTTGAGGTTAGGCCTTGTGGGGATATACCTAACTTAAGGCAGGACAGAAGAAAATTTGCGTTATTTCAGGCAGCGGACATTTTTTTGGCATGGTACAAAACTTTTTTCAGCCAGAATGCGTGTAGTTCTGTGACATCAGGCATGTTGCTAGACCTGTGTTTTTATATATTCAAGGCAGGGTCACCCCTGCCTTGAATGCCATGTAAAACTTCTGAGAAATGAATGGCAGAGAATAAATGGCCACAGAGCAGACACTAAACAAGTCATAGTTGGTCACATCAATAACCTACAGAACAAACCAGTTGCAGCACATGCAACATCACACAACAAAGATTTTGACTCCTGCTAAAGTACCAGAGTTGTGAGAGCCCTACCACCTTTAAGCAATAGATCAGAACTCAGGTGCTAGGAATTAGCTCACCAATTTATAACAAAATCCAGGCAGCCGCCAGGCCTCAACATGAGATAATCACAGCTCCTAACCACACTCGTCAGCTATACCGGCAATTTTTCAATTTTCCAGCTGCACCCTAGTTTGCTACCTGGCCTCTAGGTTTACTACTAACAGCGCCCTCCCACCATACTGCAGTGTCCTACAACTCGCAGTCTGATGAAGCTGACTTAGCCAGCGAAACGTTGCGTTCGCGCAACCGCGTGGAAAATGTGTCTTCCTTCTTTTTGTGTGTTTGTATGTGCGTGTGCCTGTTGACAAGTACTACACTGCGAGTACTTGAATTCCTGTCCTTTTATATATTTTTGGTAGCCTAGCAGCCTACTTGCAACCTTAACTAACATATTTTCAAGATTAGTTTTTAAACCTGGTTTACATCATATATAGACATAATGTCTATGAAAATTTAATGAAATGAATCCCATGAAAAACACACACATACAGATTTTTGCCTTATTTTCATAAGAAAATAAAGTTTTATAAATTTACTCTTCTAACTGTATACGTGCTTACGTATAATCAGTATGTGGGTGATGGTTATATATGTGTGTGCGTATATATCCATAAGTGTGGACATCTACATGCAAATATACACAAGGGTCATGGATTTCCCAAATTACATTAATTAAAACGTGTTTTAATAAAATTATATTTCCAAGAAACTAAAATAATTGCTCTTGCCTTAACTTGTGCAATGCATCACATTTTTCTGCCCCTACCACAAACTACACAGTGGATATAGTAAGTATTGAAAAAATTTGTCCTGTACTATATTTGCAATTTTTTCTAAATTTTTGATTTTTATGAAATTTATTTTTGTAACAATATGTGCAGGTTCTACCTGTACTGATTTTTGTTAAACTGTTATTTAAGCAACAAATAATTTTTTTTATCACAGAAGTGTGAAACTTTGTGGAAGTTGTTAGTAACAGCACTGTATTTACTTTCTGAAATATAATTCTTAATTTAAACTTCAATCGGACAGGAAAAAAAAAGTCTTGAATTCTTTTTTTAATTTCTTAGCAAAGTCTTGAAAATAATTTCAGTTTATAGGAAGTACTTTAATAGAATTCTTAGCTGATCGCAATAGCTCATTCAACATCAGTAATACTGTTTTTAATAGCACAACCATATTCCACACAGTTTTGCAATGTAAAGTGTTGTTTTTGCTTGTTCTTGAAATAACATGATCTACAACTTCTAATGTACACGTAACAAAGTTTCGTATGGGGTTAAGAAAAGTTTTTTTTTTGTGAAAATTTTTGTCGCTGCTAAATAAATATTCAAGCAATTAGTAATAATCGTGTTAAAATACTCACTCTCAATATATTGTTACATATTTATTAAAGATAAATTTATATAATTTAACTACAAACAAGAAGAAATCGCAAAGCAAATGACACAGACTCCTTCTAAGTTGTTACCGTTAGCTTTGGAATGGATTTTCCCGCAGAGTGTAATAATCAAGGTCAAAAGTCTTAGCAAATTAGGAGATATTTATTTTAAACAAATTGACTATATGTATACGAGCGCTGGCAAATATATATACTACACTATAAAGAATGAACAGCCTTAGCAACCACAAAAATATGGAGAAGATATGCACTTTTTGATGTATCTGATAAAGTTTTCTGCGCTGCATTCAGTAATTAGTACAGAAAAAATAACTTTTGGTGTTCTTGGGACAACTGAACAAAATAATAAGCCTGCTCTTATTAATTTTAAAGTTTAAACAGAGTCTTATCATTTATAGCACTGAAGCAGTGTTCGAATTGACACTTAGTTTACTTACAGGTCACATGACCAGAATTAGTCGACTAAAATTGTGAAGTAAGGGGTATTTTAGTATTTAGTTTTTAGTATGTAACAAAACTTCTAAAATACTAACTTACTAAATTGCAACCATCACTGAAAATGTGACTATCGATGGCGTGCAAATTGAACGCTATTAAATACTAAATTACTATTGCACCAAATGGTCAATTCGAACACAGCCTGAATAACCACAATGAATATTGAATCGTACATTCTTTTCCTCACATACGTGCATAGGTTGTCGCTACTCGGCCACCTTAGTTATACAGGGGGTGGCCAGTAGTTCATAATAGTTAAATTATTTCGGTGCAGACTAAGGGCACCTGAGGTTGTTGCTTTAGGGGTAAACAAATACTTGTATTCTCAGTTATTTAACACACCCTGGCGAGACTCAGCCCCCCTGTAGTCGTAAGCCTGGAGGGCTGGTTGGGCTGAATACTATGCGTCGGGGAAGGTTTGTTGAAGGGAGACGTTTCTCTACTTATCTGTGACTGCAGCTAAGTTGGTAGCTGAGGCATGGTGAGTTGGGTGGCCCTGGTTCGGGCCTTCGGACTGGCTCTCGTTGACGTGCTGTACGAAGTTGGCTGTTTCCTGCGGCTTTGGCGGTCTCTCAATGAAGCCCGGGATTAGGGTTCTCCCGTGACTTGCACTTTCCTTGCGATCCCGGCTGGCGTTCTGGTTGGAGACTGCTTCCTCCTCGTCTTTCTTCCGGCCATCGCGTTTCTGTCTGCATTCCTAACCGCGGAAACTGCCACTACTTTTTCGGGAATGAACTCATAAGTTCTCAGCACTTCTACTCAGTTTGTCTCTGGAATTTACACATGAAGTTTTGGCTCACGACTTGCCTTCTCGGGGAATAGCGCCACTCGGACTGGGGCTACCACTTGTTTCCGGGAATTTACTCATATTCTCGGCACTTTTCTCGTCACACGCCNAATGGCGCCACTCGGACTGGGGCTACCACTCGTTTCCGGGAATTTACTCATATTCTCGGCACTTTTCTCGTCTCACGACTGATTACTCCCGTGTCTGCTTCTCCCGTTTCGGCTGCTTCTATCTCGTCTTGCGGCTGAACCGCCGAACTACTTCCGTCTCGG
The DNA here is from genome assembly GCA_002778355.1 of Clitarchus hookeri. Lineage (NCBI taxonomy): Eukaryota > Metazoa > Arthropoda > Insecta > Phasmatodea > Phasmatidae > Clitarchus > Clitarchus hookeri. Next base: position 210,316 of record NQII01001597.1, read on the forward strand.
CTGGCGATAATTGCTCCTGAACAACTGACTGCGAACAACTGATTGTACATTATTGCTTGGGCCGGGTCCGAACTCCGGCCCGGTGATACAACTGCCTCTCACGCTTACTGCCTTCTTTGCCTCACATCGCGGCTGAACAACTCCTCGTGAACAACTGCTCACGACTGACGATAACTGAATGATCACAACTGCCCGACGACTATTGAATGACCGCTCGTCTTGGCTGCTCCTGAATTTAACCCGCCTCTCGATATATTCAACTTGGCTGTCAGCAGATTGTGTTTAGAGAAACCGGGGGTTCCCTCATTTCCTTCACACGTTTTTTGTATAGGATTTAGTGTGTCCTCAGCTGCTCTCGCGCTCAAACTAGGGGTGGAGGGTGGGGTGTAGCAAGCGTCTCGGGGGTTCCCGGCAGCTGTGTCTGCAGTATCTCGTCCAGGGGGTTACCCTGTTTCCTTTGCAGAGGGCTTATATCAGCTAATTTTCGGGACTTTTCCTTTTTCCTTTGGCTGCGGTTCATCCCCGCATATTTTATATATCGGGAATTCCCCGGGGGTTAATTCTCAGGGTGTGAATACAGCGCAATTCCTATCCTCTGTACCTGCCACGCATCAATCCACCCTGTCTAACTTCGCTGTTGAACATTCTGTATAAAGCGTTGGCTATAAGTTGGTTTCTATCTGAATCTCTTCTCTATGCCTGCGCGCTTGTCGTCCTCGCTCACTCTTATACGGGCACGCCTCTGGTGCGCGGTCGGCTATTTCCACTCCAACTTCCCCTCGCCAAGCTGAAGCCTCCCTTTTGCCCCTCTTCTGGCTCCGACCTACTGAAGGAGGTTTGTTATCAGCGAAAAGGTCATTGCCTCGCATGTCTCTGGTTTGTCTCACGGGTTCACCCTTCACGACTCTAAAAGAAGGGGGGGGGGGGG
>NQII01001597.1:211444-316587 GCA_002778355.1 Clitarchus hookeri
GGTGGTGGTTTCAGAATCTCGCAAATTGACATTAGATACTAACACTTACATACAAAAACAAACACAGTAACCCTGATTACATTTGACACTACTCTTTCGTTACTACAACAAATTTACTGTGGTTAATTACCATTCTCCTTTGTTCTGCAGCACGCATCTCTCGGGATAAACAACACAAAACTGACTCTGGCATTGAAGTGAATCCACTTTATTTATGAGGGCTGGTAGGCCTCTCAACAAAAAAAACTTCTTATCCTGCCTATTTGCCGCTCCCGGGCGGTCTTACTGTGGGAGGAAAGCATAACATACCTCTTCCTGGCGGCCCTTTACACACACTGACTGGCGGCAAAACACTCATATTTTTATCTAGGCTGAAGGCTTAAATCTTTAATTCTAACTAATATTACACTAGCAAATATCGGTCACTTAACACCAAGCAAACCTGGCAGTAAACAACATATAAACATCGATAAACAATAAAATAAACATCAAACCTTGTGGGAAAACCACTCGTAAACAGTTTGTTACCTCGGTAAACAGTAAAATAAATAGTGATACTCAGTGGTAAACAAAATGTAAACACCGGTAAACAGTGCGACTGATCTCTAATCCTAACACATACCTAACTAATCCCTCACTTAACGACAAGTAACCTTTGGTGGTAATTGACTGTTAGACAATATACAAACATCGGTGAACACTGAATTAACTGGTGTCCCACAAGGGTAACAAAAAGTAAGCACTGGCAAACAGTGCTACTGATGTATTGAACTCTGTTAAGCAATGAGACTGATGTCCTGCATCTTTTGTTGCGGAATTCTTAGTGGTCTTACTGCGCGTGTTTGCACACATAATTACACTAAAAATTGTTCTCTATAATTTGGCTGAATGCCTCTCAACACTTCGCACTGACGGTTTTGTAATTACTGAAATTAATCGTTCACTGTGCACTCGGTAAACAAATTTATATTCTTGCTGCANTGGCTGCTCCTGAATTTAACCCGCCTCTCGATATATTCAACTTGGCTGTCAGCAGATTGTGTCTAGAGAAACCGGTGGTTCCCTCATTTCCTTCGCATGTTTTTTGTATAGGATTTAGTGTCTCCTCAGCTACTCTCGCGCTCAAACTAGGGGTGGAGGGCGGGGTGTAGCAAGCGTCTCGGGGGTTCCCGGCAGCTGTGTCTGCAGTATCTCGTCCAGGGGGTTACCCTGTTTTTCTTCACCGAGGGCTTATATCAGCTAATTTTCGGGACTTTCCCTTTTTCCTTCGGCTGCGGTTCATCCTCGCATATTTTATATATCGGGACTTCCCCGGGGGTTAATTCTCAGGGTGTGAATACAGCGCAATTCCTATCCTCTGTNTTTTATATATCGGGACTTCCCCGGGGGTTAATTCTCAGGGTGTGAATACAGCGCAATTCCTATCCTCTGTACCCGCCACGCATCAAGGTCTCCTCCGATAACAGGTACAAAAGTTAAGCACTTCAAGTGAATGCCAAGAGTGCATGAGTGTGCATCTCATTCACTTTTGTTTTAGCGTGACCAGAATGATTCGAGGGAACATACAAACTAATCAGAAAACTACTCTCGTAGCTATTTGGCGTAATGCAAATTGCGGGTATGAAATACTGATAGACCGGAAAATTTTGCAGATTAATTTTGAAACAAGCTAGAAATCAAAAACTTGTAAGTTTATTACTTCTGTAATTTTTACACATGTTGTATGACCTTCCTTGACAAATCTGAGCCAATAATAAACATGCAACAAAATGTCAGCCCAATCATCGCCTTCCATTGTAACAGCAAGCAACCAATGCATAAGGTTTAAGTTTAGTCTGCATCTGACTAAACTGGAAAATTTTTCAGAACCCTGCATACTAATGATTATGTATGATGCCCAGCATAATACAAAATTTTTGATTGAGTGTCTACTTCTGGCCTCTGTAAACTATGTGGACATAGTTTTTATTATTTGAAAATCTTGCAGCTTATGTTTCACAATCACACAAGAGTAACACAATACAACATTTCCTATTCTACACTGAAACCTCGTACTTGTAACATTTCAGTAGAAATAGAAGGCCAAAGTTCGGTTTTCCTGTTTTATTGATTTGTTCTTCTTCCCCAACAAATTAGACATAAATCACTAGATTTACATCATTGAGGATGAAATTAGAAAAAATCTTGCAACAATTATATTAATTGTATCCATTATACATCAAACATTTTGCAGCAATTATAAATTAACTATGCGTGGAAATTCTTTCTTATAACTTTTGCACACATGCATCCATTCTCATCTGTGGTTGCAGTATTTGTTATAGAAAAAAGTTTTATTCTAACTGCAGCAAATTTTGTTTTTGTTATTTGCTCTGATTGGCTGTCGTCAGACCACGTCACATTTCTCCTCCAATCAGCAATAACGAGACGAGAGACAATCAGGACAATTTTCTTTAATTTTACGTTATTGAAAATTTGCAATACTTTGTACCTTCTAAGGATAAATGAATAATAACAACAGCAATAACATCTAAACAATTTCTACATCAAGGAGCTCGTAACATAACCAAACTTACACTTCACTTTGCTTAAATCATATAATAAATATTAATTTGAAAATTATGTTAATTAATAGTTACCATAACCAAATAACCTGAAACCAAAGACAAATATATTATCTGGAAAACTGCAATGTTATAAACTGATAACAGTACGAAAAAGGTAAAAGTGAAGTTATTTTTTGTAACGAAAACATTAACAACTACATGAAAACTGGACATTGCACATTAGTTGCAGTATCTTATTTCTGACTGCAAAGATATATCACCTCAGTGGGTACTTAGGAAAGTTGATTGGACTTATTACCAGTGTTCCTTCTACTCACTGCTGAGGTTTCCTTTGATGTGAACCTGGCAATGACACTCTTTAACTCTATTGTCTTCTCAGCTAGGGACGCTGCTATCCTTCAATCTTCACCAGATGTTCATAGGTGTATTCCTTGGTGGAGCGACGAATGCAGGGATGATATCCGTACTCGACGACGTGCGCTCAGGTGCTTTAGTGCTCACTTCACTCAAGCTAACCTGGAGCTCTTTTACGTCTGTCGGGTTCGGGCATGGCTTGTCATTAAGGACAGCCGGCAGAAATCCTGGAGAGACTTGATTTCGTCGCTGACGTTACATGCTACCAGTAAGTTTATCTGGGACAATGTTTGGAAGCTGTGCGGACAGTCTCTCAGCACACAGGTTCCCTTCCTTCGGGACAATAACAATATTGTTACTGAGGGAAAAATGTAACATATATGTTGGGTCAATATTTTGCGGATGTTTCGATCACATTACAGTCCCTGATTTTGAGCCATCAAAGAGACATGTGAGACAATGGGTGTCCACTTTGGCGGCTTGGGTGACAAGGTATCTTGCGACAGCTGTTTGCTTGGGGATTTCGAGGACATCTCCCTGGTTTTATACAGAAATGTATGTCTTTCTGCACCTTCAGAGTTTGCAATGGTGCTTTCTATTCTCAGGAGTTTGTTCAGGAGAATGGTGTGCCACAGGGGAGCATTTTGAGTGTCACCCTGTTTGCCATCGCCATCAATGGCATTGTGTCTGTTGTTCGACCACCTGTGAAATGTGCGCTGTATGTGGATGACTTTGCCATTTTCTGCCGTGCTGCGTGTCTGTGCATGGTAGAACGTCAGGTCCAACTTGCCATCCACTNGTGGATGACTTTGCCATTTTCTGCCGTGCTGCGTGTCTGTGCATGGTAGAACGTCAGGTCCAACTTGCCATCCACTGGCTAGGCAGACAGTTGTGGTTTACACTTTTCCATCACCAAGACACAGGTGGTCCACTTCTGTAGAAAAGTGGCATCTTCCCTCCTCCTGAGATTATTTTGTATGGCGTTGTTTTGCCGGTTTCCAGTACTGTCAAATTTCTAGGTCTCTTGTTCGATTGTAAGTTCTCTTGGAGGAGTCATATTCAGTCCCTGAAGCCTTGCTGTGTAAGGGACCTGAATCTTTTGAAAATGTTGATTGATCGTGACTGGGGTGCTGACACAGTTACACTCCTGCTGTATCGTACCCTTGTCAATAGCAAACTAGACTGTGGCAATGTTGTTTATTCTTCTGCTAGGTCGTTGTGTTCTAAAACCATTAGCAAGTGTTCACCATGCTGGTATTCACATTGCGACAGGGGCTTTTTGCACGAGCCCGGTCATCAGTTTTTGTGCAGTGGTTGGTGAGCCTCCTCTACATTACACGCGTAACTAACTGCTGCTTTCTTATGGGGTGCAGGTGCGTTCTTACTCTTTGCACCTTCACCACACTGCTTTTCTCCATCCGCCCCATGAACAGTTATGCTCCACTAAGCCAGGATCTGCTCAGCCAGTGTCTTGACTGCTTTGCACATGCTGTGGCGCAGTATGATTTAGCTCTGTGTGTGGTGTTGTCATTGCCTTGCCGTGACCAGCCATGGTTAACAAATAGGTTAAGGCGTGTCTCGACCGAGCATAATTTCCTAAGATGATCACTACTCCTTTTGTTTTAAAGGGCATTTTCCTTGATCTTGTGTCTTTTGTGTTCCATGGTTTTATTTACTTTTTCACTGATGGTTTCAAATCAGATATCTCAACTGAGTTGCACCCTTGTCGCTGGTGCTTCTCAGTGTCTTTTTGAACGTCATCCATCTTGCATTATTGTCATGTAGAGCTTTCTGCTTTTTTCAAGACTTTGTGTATTATCAGTGGGGGTTTCANTCATCCATCTTGCATTATTGTCATGTAGAGCTTTCTGCTTTTTTCAAGACTTTGTGTATTATCAGTGGGGGTTTCACCGTAAATGCCTTGTTTGCTCCGATTCGATGAGCCATTAGATCTGGCTCCACAGCTCACTCGCTTCTTTCCATGATCCAGGTGAAGCTGGCGGGCGCTGTGCGTATTGGTGTTCNAGATCTGGCTCCACAGCTCACTCGCTTCTTTCCATGATCCAGGTGAAGCTGGCGGGCGCTGTGCGTATTGGTGTTTGCGTTGTCTTCCTGTGGGAGCCAGGGCATGTGGGCATCCGTGGCGATGAAGCAGCAGATATAGCGGCTAATGAGGCATGTATCCTTCCACTTTGCGATCCTCGTGTCCCTGTGTGTGATGTGCTGCATGCAGTCTGTAGCCTTGTCTGGCATGCTTGGAACTGGGAATGGACTTCTCTCCCACTGTCCGACAAGTTACGGGCCATCTCCAACTTGCCTGTTTGCACTCTTCTTGATGTTTCATGCACCCGCAGGGAAGATGATATGCTTTTGCAACTTCACATCGGGCACACTTTTCTGACACAGAAATATATGCTTTGTGGCGAACTCCCTGCTGAGTGTGATGCCTGTGCCCTTGACTGTCCAGCACATTCTGGTGGAGTGTCGCAGGTATGCCCAGGCTCGTCGCACTTTTAATGTTCCTNGTGGATGACTTTGCCATTTTCTGCCGTGCTGCGTGTCTGTGCATGGTAGAACGTCAGGTCCAACTTGCCATCCACCGGCTAGGCAGACAGTTGTGGTTTACACTTTTCCATCACCAAGACACAGGTGGTCCACTTCTGTAGAAAAGTGGCATCTTCCCTCCTCCTGAGATTATTTTGTATGGCTTTGTTTTGCCGGTTTCCAGTACTGTCAAATTTCTAGGTCTCTTGTTCGATTGTAAGTTCTCTTGGAGGAGTCATATTCAGTCCCTGAAGCCTTGCTGTGTAAGGGACCTGAATCTTTTGAAAATGTTGAGTGATCGTGACTGGGGTGCTGACACAGTTACACTCCTGCTGTATCGTACCCTTGTCAATAGCAAACTAGACTGTGGCAATGTTGTTTATTCTTCTGCTAGGTCGTTGTGTTCTAAAACCATTAGCAAGTGTTCACCATGCTGGTATTCACATTGCGACAGGGGCTTTTTGCACGAGCCCGGTCATCAGTTTTTGTGCAGTGGTTGGTGAGCCTCCTCTACATTACACGCGTAACTAACTGCTGCTTTCTTATGGGGTGCAGGTGCGTTCTTACTCTTTGCACCTTCACCACACTGCTTTTCTCCATCCGCCCCACGAACAGTTATGCTCCACTAAGTCAGGATCTGCTCAGCCAGTGTCTTGACTGCTTTGCACATGCCGTGGCGCAGTATGATTTAGCTCTGTGTGTGGTGTTGTCATTGCCTTGCCGTGACCAGCCATGGTTAACAAATAGGTTAAGGCGTGTCTCGACCGAGCATAATTTCCTAAGATGATCACTACTCCTTTTGTTTTAAAGGGCATTTTCCTTGATCTTGTCTTTTTTGTGTTCCATGGTTTTATTTACTTTTTCACTGATGGTTTCAAATCAGATATCTCAACTGAGTTGCACCCTTGTCGCTGGTGCTTCTCAGTGTCTTTTTGAACATCATCCATCTTGCATTATTGTCATGTAGAGCTTTCTGCTTTTTTCAAGACTTTGTGTATTATCAGTGGGGGTTTCACCGTAAATGCCTTGTTTGCTCCGATTCGATGAGCCATTAGATCTGGCTCCACAGCTCACTCGCTTCTTTCCATGATCCAGGTGAAGCTGGCGGGCGCTGTGCGTATTGGTGTTCGCGTTGTCTTCCTGTGGGAGCCAGGGCATGTGGGCATCCGTGGCAATGAAGCAGCAGATACAGCGGCTAATGAGGCATCCAGCCTTCCACTTCGTGATCCTCTTGTCCCTGTGTGTGACGTGCTGCATGCAGTTTGTAGCCTTGTCTGGCATGCTTGGAAGTGGGGATGGACTTCTCTCCCACTGTCCGACAAGTTACGGGCCATCTCCAACTTTCCTGTTTGCACTCGTCTTGATGTTTCATGCACCCGCAGGGAAGATGATGTGCTTTCGCAACTTCACATCGGGCACACTTTTCTGACACACAAATATATGCTTTGTGGCGAACTCCCTGCTGAGTGTGATGCTTGTGCCCTTGACTGTCCAGCACATTCTGGTGGAGTGTCGCAGGTATGCCCAGGCTCGTCGCACTTTTAATGTTCCTTACGACCTATGGCGAATGCTGTGTGATGGGAGTACGCTGTGAGCGGCGTATTCCCATTTTTACATGTAAAAGGTCATTTTAATGTGTTGTGAATTTTTTGTTTGTAGTGAACCACAAGTAATTGTACATTAAAAATTTATTAAAAGAACTGTTTAATTAACAGTCTGATTATTACACAAATGGCAATACAATCCATTTACTGAAAGTATAATCTAAAATACATTTCAAGATTGGCAAACAGGTACATTCGTTTAAAGCTCTTAACAAATATTGGCCAAAATTATTCAACCAAACCTAATAGAAACACTTGGATAAGTCGTAATAAAAATGGTAATTAAAAAAAGCCACTCTTAAATGAAGAGCAGCCATACAACCCTACATATGGGTCTCGTAATTAAAATTATTGGACTCATTAAAATACATTAAATGTAAAAACTCCGACAGCGTTTCACCAAAATAGATTAAAAATGACATTGCTACAGCACTCCATTCTGCATTTGACTCGGCCGTGAGTGTCGTGTTGCACATAACCAATATATAACTATCCTCAGTAACACCAAACCTCTGACTCAATTTGGGATGGCCACACAAAAAATTACACAAATGCTACATGTTTAAAAAGAAACGATACAGCAGTGCAGCAGCTTAAGGAAAAGACGCAAAGTTACACTACGCCACAATGATTAAAAAACAATANGCCACACAAAAAATTACACAAATGCTACATGTTTAAAAAGAAACGATACAGCAGTGCAGCAGCTTAAGGAAAAGACAAAGTTACACTACGCCACAGTGATTAAAAAACGAAACTACCTGCACACTACTACTGGTCTATGGGCAACACGATCGCTTACAACTCACTTAAAAACATATGGCGCCCCATTTGTATGAAAATGCTCAGCTGATTCAAGGAATGAAGAGTAGTAGAAGTAGAAGTAGCAACTGCGAGGTGATGAGCGACCCCGAAAGGCCAACGTCTAATCTTATAAACACTGGCTAGGCCAGCAGAATAAAAACATGCATGCCCGGGGAGATGGGGAACCAAGGAGCATGGACAAATAAGGGAAACAGGAGAAGGAAGCCAAGCGCCCATGTGAGGGCGCCAGAGACTGAAGATGCAGATGGCACCAGTAGTAGAGTCTAAATGGCGCTAGCATCGCAGGTTCTTTTGTTGTTCCTCTGGAGTATTTGTTCCTGTTTTGTTAGTTTGTATCGTGACTGTCCTTTTGCCTTCTGTGAAGGTTTTTAATTTGTTTTTTCCTGACTTTCGTTTTTACCCCCTTGTCGTGATTTGTTGTGTGGCCTTGAAAATCGTCCACTTGTGTGGTCACTTCAAATCCAGCTAAAATGCCAAACCCCACACCAACTTTTCTTTGAATTTCAGGTTCAACACCCTGGTCCATGGGTTGAAGCACACTAGTGGAGTTTTGCGGCAAGAACATCACCTCAATATTATTGAGTTTCTCCACCACTGGATGAGTGGGACAGTTGTTCACAAAATGCTCTACTTTACAGTTTCTACAATCTACGCGAGTATTGAACGCCCGAAGCCACTTCATGAAAACTGCTCAGGTCACCCAAGCCTTCTTGTTGTAATCGTAGTTACAAGGAGTGGGTGTTATTCTTGAAACCCGTAGGCTTCGTGAATTTGCCAATCACAAGTGGTTTCTTTTTTACACTGCTATCTGTATTGCAACACAGCAGCACCATGGGGCATTCTTTCCTTCACTTTGCACCCTTGCAAGCACATACTTTTATTGCAAGGTTGCGATGTGGCAGTAGGTTGGAGAACATGCCAGTATCATCTGTGTTGTAGACATCACAAAACTGGTAGTGCTTCAGGATGTTTGTTAGTGCTGTCACTGCTGCATAGTAAAACCAACCATTTTTGCCTGCTACCTTGTGGCTGGATATATTACATTGGTTTTAAACGGTGGCGCCATGTTGTTTCAGATTGTGAGCGCATGCCTGCATCAATCTCCTGGATCTTTTATTTTTATTTTTGCTTAGGTGTAATGGCCTACCACTTGCTTCCATTTGTTGTCAAGAATAAGAACCTGAAAATGTATCCAAAAAGATAGCATAGGTTGTCAAAAACTTAAGCAAAGTAAATCCAAAAAAGTACCAAAAATTTTAATAACATGTGAAATAGCGTAATGTGGTCATCAATAAATAGAAATTCAAACAAATCTAAACAAAAGCCAATAAATAGTGGTGAAGGAAAGCAAAAAAATGGTAGTTTTCTTTAGCAGTTTATGGTTAAAAACTCAACACAAGGTTATCACTTACCTGGAAAATTGGGGAAATGAAAATTGGCCATGGAAAGTCAGGGAAATGCAATTTTGGTCAGAGAACGTCATGAGTAGTTCATGTATAATCCATGCAGATTATTTTCTCAGGTTACAAAAATTCTGAAACTGAAAATGCAATTTATTGTCTACTGAATTGAATGAAGAATAATAGTTGTGGTAGTGTCACGAATTATTAGGCCATTATTGTAAGTAGTAATGTGATTGATGCACAATAATATTTGACCGCAGGTATACCTTTAGGTAAAATATTTATTGTAAATTTTGCTGTTATAGGTGGTTCACAATAAAATGAGCACTCACGAAATCAATCTCTGAAAAAAATAACTGTCTGTAACTGCATATATTTGTACGAGAACTATTACAGCAATACTCACAGTTAAGTTCGCAGTGAACTACAAGAAGTAGTTCCATGTGTTAATGTCTTACTAGTCGTAAAGGTAAAAGTATTTCTTATCTGCAATTCAATTTCTTTTAGTTATAAGCAAATAAGAATGAAATTTGGAGTGATTGTAACACATTTTTGTTTCACTCTTTCATTTCATCACCTGGCTGACACAACGTACAAGTTAGCTGGTGTGTTGTTTTTTTTCTGGTCTGTGCTCATGTGTCAACAAAACAACGGTTTACGACCAATGTGATTTTAAATGTTTGTTTGTAATCTTTGAAATAAAGTATTCATTAAAGTAATAAATAAAACATTTTTTATTGATGTTCAGAGTGAAGTGGCCTTGTGTTATTGCTTTTTGCTATATTTCCACGTAGTTTCTTATCTCAGAAATTCTTGAAATTTGAAGCCTACCTGGAAAATGTGGTACTTCATGCAATTGAGGTCAGTTTAAATTTTAAACCTCAAACTTGAAGAAACTTTGGATGAGTGTGTTTTGTTATATTTGTGATATGTGTTATAATTCTGAAAGCTTAAATAAATGTGTTAGTTAATATGTAGGCGATTCCGAACTTACGATCGTAGAGTTATTACCTTGGCGTGTGTGTCACTCGTTTTGAAACAATAACAGTATAAAAATGTTTTATACTGCACATGAGTCATTTCTTTAGTATTAGGAATATGTTAAAACAGTATTATAACATTTGTCCAAACAGTTTAATTTGTATGAACTGATATATTAAATAGTACGTACTAATTTTCACTATTTCCTTCAAGGTAAGTAATTTGGGGCAAAATTAAATTCAACATTAAATGTGTGCATGCAGTTTTATGAAATACATTGTCATCAGCTAGGTACTGTGTTATTGTTATGTAGTTACATTCATATCAGTAAAGGCATTTAAATTTTATAAGCAAAAAGTCATTTTTTTTTGTAAGCTAAATGGTAGACCTTTAGAAACGATAGTGTTATGTGCTTTAAAAACTGCGTGGCTGGACAAATTTTCTCAAAACTTGCATCGAGTGAAAAATTTGAATTAATTCAGTTCAGCCATTGAGTTTCACGACAGTTGTTTTCATTACTCGTAATGTAATAGCAGTGGCAGCCACTTGCTTATGCGTTGTTTCGTATTAAAGTATTGATTTGTGAGGTATTTATGCAATATAATTCTACTCGTAAATACTGTTAAACATAATTCTTAGGCTATTTAAGGATTGTTTAAGGCATGTTGTCTTCTGTATGAAGGAGTAAATTGACCATATTCTCTAAAAGCGCACCTTTCTTTAAATGGGCGAGCGGAGTGTAACAACTATTTACAGTTTTTAAAGGTGAACATTCTAAACGTCTTGACGTTGTTTTTATAACAGGAAATAAAATGTTTAAATTTTTTGCTATTCTGTTGACGACCTAAATCAAACACATCATCACATGTTGCCGTAACAATATTTTCGTATGTCCTCGGTAGTGTTGACCATTGTTTAAACCATTAATTTACGTCTAAACAGAAAAAGAATAGTAAACATAAATCAATATTCACAAACCAATAGGTCAATTATTTCCTGAAATTATAGTGTGCATGTTTATAGTTCCGATTTATAACTTATTTATTTAATGAGTATACAGTGGATATATGAGCCAGCTGATGTAAACACCAGGTGAAAGGCATATGGCAATGTTTATTTTGATAGGTACGCAGAAAGAGACACAACCAACGGGCTGAAAGTAGAAATTTATCAGGGCTTTCAAAAATGCTCACTTTATCATGAACAGCCTTTACACATTATTCACAAGTATGATAGTACTGTTTTGCTTGTTTCTATCAGGGTAGCCAGTGCAAAAGTTTAAAGTTGCCTCATATGTCAACTTCAGATTATTAAATGCACTGTTATTGGTCATACAATATTCCCCAGTTTACAGTGCATTGTTTTATTTTTTTTCCAAATTTATGACTTCAATGAAAATAAAAATAACACATGAGGCATATTTAATCACAACAGAAAAATATTATTAAAGAGCTTATTGATTTTTGTGCATGCATATCATGCTTTGTGTTACAGCTTCTTAAATTTTTTTATTAATTTATTTTTATAAATTTTTCTCATTCTTGTAATAAAGAAAATTTTTTTTTGTGCTTGGCATTGTCTGCTTTAGTATTCAACTTTCTTAATTTTTTTTGTTTGTTAACAGTTATTTCCATTTTATGTTTTGTGACGATTCTCCTAGCCCAATATGTTTCCAAATATTTACTAAATGTGCAATATGTGTATTAATAAAAAAAAAAATGGTTGCTATGTTTATGGATTATTTTATAATATTTTGCATAGGAATGTGAAGGAGTAAAGTTTTCATACTCAAACTGTATTGGCTGGAATTAGCCAATGTTTATTCCTACAATGGGGAAGGAGATCATTCTCGTTATTAGTAATTTTTATCTTAAAATTTACAGTATATGTTTCAATTTGTTGTACTATTATGTTACCAGCAGCTTGTAGAAAAGTCAGGGACGTTCTATATTTTGTTCAGGGAGAGTTGGGGAAAAGTCAGGAAAGTGTCATTCAGGACATGTGTTGTAACCCTGTAATGTAATAATAAGCAAAACTCACAAATAATAACGGGAACAAGATGGGGTGGAACAGGTGGTAAAGAAAACGGTGACTAAAGGCGGACTTATTTTTTTCTTTGCCACTTACAGCACATGTCAGTGTTGACATTGGCTGTTGCCGTGGGTAGGATGTGTAATGCTCATACTGCACATGCGTATCTCTGCGGACAAGTATAGTGCAAAATAAGGGAACTGCACCAGCAGAGGATGCACTGTGAAACAACTGGCAGGTTAACGACCTTGCTTTGCGCAGCGTGCTAGCAACAACAAATTTTTATGAATATTTTCACAGTATTTTTATTTTAACCTTGTTATGCAGTGTGTAAGGGTAGCAACCCTACAACAGGTGTTTATTTAAATTTTACAGGCCTTCAACTGTATTTGAATAGATTTTGCCACAATTTTATAGATTTTGCCACAATTTTATAGATTTTGCCACAATTTTTAATTTTTCTTAATTTTTGGTCAAACTTTTTTTTTTCTTTCCCCCCTCCTAAAATCTGTCTGTATGAACGAGGTGTTTGCACAGGCCAGGTTCTGTAAAATCAAAGTTTGAGTCGTTGATGCACATTGACGTAAACTAGTGNGAACGAGGTGTTTGCACAGGCCAGGTTCTGTAAAATCAAAGTTTGAGTCGTTGATGCACATTGACGTAAACTAGTGCAGAGATGTTTGGAATATAGAATAATGGCAGCAGCAGTGGGTGTACAACAGTTGGTGGTGGTTTTCAGTGCTGTCTTCAAGAAGTTGAGCCAGATGCCCTTCAGCAGCCTGTTGACATCAAGCCTGCCAATCAGTACAACTTGAAGGGTCTTGAAGACAGGGTAGTCACAGACGTGTCTCTGCAACCTGTAGAAGGTGAGGAAACAATACTAATGTGAGATCAGTTTTATAGTTGAACACACTTACAGGTAAACCTAACCAAATTAAGAAGATCCCTGGCAAATATGAGATGGGATTGTTCGTTTTTCGGAAATGTGACTGATGTTGTAGATAGCTAGTGAATTTTTTCACGGCATTGCAGTCTTGCCCACCAATGAATTCCTTTGACTCTCCAGCCACATTTCATCTCACTGTTTCCATTTGCAGTAAAATTTCAGTACAAATTACACCAAGGTATTATCAGTTCTGGCAGGGATTTGAAAATTGTACTTTAAATTGAAAATTTCTTTAAAATTAAGAGCAGTAAACTCTCAGTATCATGGATGTTGATATCTTGAACTTTGAATAACTTGGACAGGCAAAAAAAAATTAATAATTTTTGTGTAAAAGTAATGGAAACACACATTTTTCATTTAGCAAACCACAGAGAGGCTTAAAAAAATATACTAGATGTAATTTCCTAAGTTTCAAACTCCTATTCTGCACCGCATTTAATACACATATGTATATGTATTTGACCTTCGTGGGAATAAAAGAGAAGTGGGACTGTCTGGCCAATAAAACTTGTGCTGTACTGCGCAGACTGCTTGTGACGTCAAAGGAGTTTCAGGTGTTCACAACATGCATAATTTACTATGTGAATTTTGTGGTGTAATGATCCGGCAGACAAACTAGGAATTTTCATAATGTAATTTGTACTGATTGTACCTTTTGTTTTAAGATACTGTATTTACTCGATTTGAAGCTGCACTTTTTCCAATTACCGTGGTAGCTAATTATGCGAATGTGTCTTTGCAAAAACATGATGTAGGGCGACTCTGTATTTTTACCTGCAGTGAACAGCACTTCTATCTAGTGGGAAACGTAGCAACTGCACATTGAGTAACAGCACATCTGTCTAGTGGATCATGCAGCATCTGGCAACTATATGCTGGCGAAACAGTGCTGCGATCAATCACATTATCGTAGAATTCCATGAGACATACTATTTCTTCAAAATAGTTTACAGATTATCTTTGAACAAAAGTAATCAGTGAATTTCAATTACAGTTGCAATATTCTTTTAAAAAATGAAGTTGTTGATACTGCAAAATAAATAGCAATAATTTGCACTGTGATTCAGTTTTCAATACGAAAACTATGACTTATTAACATTTCAAATGATTGTTAGTGCGTCAGCCGTGCCATATTTGTTTAGCAGTGGGTTAAAAACANCTATGACTTATTAACATTTCAAATGATTGTTAGTGCGTCAGCCGTGCCATATTTGTTTAGCAGTGGGTTAAAAACACAATGCTTAATTTATTGTGACAGAAAAACGTGTGTGTTATTTTGTTTTTTTGAAACAAATGAATACGTACCATAAACTAAAAAGTCTTTAAGGGTCAAAATTTTAGACAAACCGCTATAGTATTTAAATTGATCTATGTGCCAGGCCTAATGTGCTACAAAAGAGCCTGTTTGCAAANCTATGACTTATTAACATTTCAAATGATTGTTAGTGCGTCAGCCGTGCCATATTTGTTTAGCAGTGGGTTAAAAACGCAATGCTTAATTTATAGTGACAGAAAAACGTGTGCGTTATTTTGTTTTTTTGAAACAAATGAATACGTACCATAAACTAAAAAGTCTTTAAGGGTCAAAATTTAGACAAACCGCTATAGTATTTAAATTGATCTATGTGCCAGGCCTAATGTGCTACAAAAGAGCCTGTTTGCAAAACGCAGTTTGTAGTGGTTCAAAATGTGGTCAACAGATGGCCCTGGGTCTATGTACATTAGGGTGGGTCATTTTTTTTTTATTTCTCGATATTGTAAAGGGCACAGTGATTGTAAGGTGCTAAATGGTATTGGTAATCCATACGTAAAATTTTATTACGTTCTATTGAGTTTTATTGCCTCCGGATTGTGATTAATGATTTTAAAAAAATTGCTTTTCAAGGTTTTTTTTCAATAAAAAAATAATAATATAGAAATACTTTATACAAGTGATTAACATCGAATTGAATGAAAAATATACTTTGTTTTACTAATACTAAGCAGGAAGGTTCTGGAGAGGAGTGGGAGGGGGGCATTAGACGTGACAAATGACACGCAATTTGAGACAATAACAACCATTGTCGCCCGTCGCTAACTAGAGAGTTCAATTTCGGTAGCTGAAACAGTCGCAAGCTATTTGATGTGGTCCTTCTGGCTTTCAGAAGTCGACGGGCTGCTAATTCACGAATGTGCGGTTGGGGGTCGGTCAGCATTGCAAGCAATAAATTTTCCGGGTTTGCGAAATAGCTATTTCTTTGAATGACTGGGTCGACAACTGCTTTCAAAGTTGTTGATAAATATCGGGTTTGCTCAATGAGTTTGAATAAGTTTCGTGCTCCATCTTTACAGCTGGGGTGGGATTTGACAGAAAACCATACCGGAGCGTAAGCCTTGACAATAGAGGTTGCAAGGGTAGTTAGGTTTTCAGAGGGAGCGTCCACCGAAACATACAGACGGAGAATTCTGTTGGCACGCGTTAGCCATCGGGCATGGGACATTTTGCCTGGTGATTTGTTCCCTAAATCATTAGGAAATATACCTGTTGAAACCGCTTCGACTATTCTGTACAAATATTTCTGGTCGGTACTAATATCTTTAGCAGAAAGCTCTGGTAAGTCCGTGGGAATAGGTTGAAACTGAATTACTGGTCTTTTTACGCAGTTTTCGAGTTCTTTCCCAATAGTCCCCGAAAATGTCTACGGTCCGGATGTACTACCATCAATGTGTTGAAATAGATGTCTGAATGGTAGTTCATTCATATGTAATAAGCATATAATCCACTGCAAAGGTTTACCCAATCTTTTTTCAAGTAACCTTAAAATACCGCCGTATTTGCCTACATTCACATTGGTTCAATCACACCCAATTGCGATGTAACCCAAGAACTTCGATTCAGGTTCCTTAATCAAAGATATGTGCTCTTCAATTATGCTTTGCCTGTATTTTTTCCCACTTTTTCCAGATATAATCAAAGTTTTGTCTTTTCATCCGTTGAAGTACAATGCAGGCATTTGTAAAACTCTTTGTTGTGCAACTATACCTTTTCTATTTTTTTTCCGTTCTCGACGCAGCTTACTTTTGTCTATAACGTGAGAATTAGACGCTTGAAGAACTGCCGATGTGATGGCTGCCTCTGCCCTATCCGACACTCCATATCTATCGCATGTTTTTGACAGTAAACCATAATCAACTGGAAAATTGGAATTACCATCCGGTTTAGCATTTGAAAGTCGCAACTGAAGTTGGGTTTGGTCTTTACAATCAGACTGGTTACATTCTGATGTGCGGCAGAGCTCCTCCGTACATTTTTCGGCTACTTTTTGACGTTTACTCAGAGATTTTTGTCGCAATAGCTTTCTTTTCAGTGCTTTTGTAATTAGGCTTGTTGTTACAACATCTATGCCCCCATCAACATTTTTCTAGTCATTCGTTGGTAAACTATGAAGCTTTCTTCTCTTACAGGTATTTTTTTCTGCTTAGTGCAGGTACATTTAGAAATATCCCGACACTTGCAAGCCGAAATATCAAATAAAGTTTTACTTCCAAAACGAAACTCTTCCAACTTGTTTTGCGGTATTTTTGGGTGAGACTTGAGATTGTTTTTGCACTTTAAATGATATGCCTTTAGCATTGCTTTCACTCGTTTTTGTTCTACTGTAGGAATAAAAGCTTTAGTCCATATTTCTATAAGTTGCAAGTACAATACACCACATTTAATTTCCTTTGCAGGCAACATGCAAATGTAAAGGCAAGTGTAGGAATTTGTTTGTTGAGCACAAAGAACAGCTGTTCGTTGATTTTTATAAATGCCCCAAGGAACAGCAAGGCACCTTTCTTCTCGGTCTTATACAAATTGGCATTGTGAAACGAAAACACATGGTACGTACGAGGATCCTCTGCAAAGTCATAACTAAACAACCATATACTACACAGTTATAGATGGTAAAGGCAATCATGTTCAGGTATGTCAGACATTTTCCGATATATTTTCTCTGTCTCATAAGTGTGTTCAGGTAATGCAGGACACAAAAAGAGGGGGGAAACATGGTGCACCTGAAAATGTTCACGGATGAACACACAAATCAAATACGTGAACATATAACATCATTTCCAAGGGAGGAGAATCACTATGGTAGAAGGAGGTCCCAAAAAGAGTCACTTAGCTTGGACTTAAACATGTCAAGGTTTATTCATGCCTTTGCTGAAAAGTATCCTGGAAGTCCAGTAACATACTGGTACTATAGTCGGCTCACGACTGGAAGAGACTTTCTCGAAGCCGTGCTAAAGATTTACTTTCGAGCCCATTTCGTATCCTTCCGCCACAGGTAAACAAGCATTGCCATGTGGCAGTCACATGGCAATGTTTACATGCAGTGTTTACATTCCACTGTGTGTGTGTAGATGTGTTCGTACATGCACGTACCCATTATAAAAGTCATGTATATATTATTAATGGATATTCCACAAGTGTAAAGTGTTTAATCTTGAGAATTTCACACAAAAGAATATGCGATGCCAGCGAAAAACATTTCATTCTATAAACCCAAAATGCGAGTATTTTGATGAATCAATAGTTGTTGTCTATTTACAATTGATTGTTAGTGACTTTCGATAAATTTCCGTACATCGAAGGCAAGATCATCAGGATTGATCGAAAGTGCTACAGACATTAAAATGGCGTGGTGGTTGAGTCGGATGATTTGCGCAATTGTAAAATTTATTTAAAAATGGTTGTGACGGTTTTCGACAGGACGGCAGAGTTTGCGAGTGAAGGATTCTACGTCTTCGACAATGTGAAAACAATTCTTATGTGCAAATACTGCAACGTTAGAATAGAGTGGCAAAGGAAACACACGTGCACGAAACACATCAGTACAATGAGAAAGTGAGCACAAATTAAAATCATACGCTATTAAAAACCAAATAATAAAGAGCGGATATTAGTAAAACAAGACAAATAAATTAATTATTATAGGTTAAACAAGATAATCGCACAAATTCTCTGGCATGTGTGTCAACAACACAAGGTACGAAGGTTAGTAAACAAATGGCCATGTTACTTTCACCTTGAGCGTGATCATGTGACTATGCAAGAAACGTTGAAATCAAAATACGTTAGCATCACGTCATTTATTATTTGCATAATAAGATACCAGTCTTTTCAACACCCATTTGTAAGCGATAAATTAACAATTACGTTAAAACTTTGGAACTATTTCCTCTCTTTGTGCTGGCAACCTAACGGCATAACTGTGTCCGCGCTCGCCGCTGTTTGTAATGTTATATGCATGTAGCTAATGGCTAGGGTTTTTTTTCAAAGGTTGATTTTCAAAAGTTTCTTCCATTCGTGAACCGACTGTATGCTGCCATCTGTTGGCATGCACGTATACCTCACTTTGGAAGCCACACCCCAGTGAAATGACTCGTTTTTCACATGTAAAATACAAATATACAAACAAATTCCCAGAAGTCTATATTTTCCATGAGCTCTAGATATTTTGTTAACATAAGATATTTCCGTGTACAGTGATTCCGCGTGCTAATAACTTTGATTCCGCATGTAATCACCAAGCATCTGTAAGACCAACTCGCCATTTTGTTTCTCGTACGTCCCCTCCCATTTCAGCTACTGGGGGAAAATAAATGTTGCATATACAGAAGAATACCCCAATTTTGAAGGTCTAAAATATCAAAACCAAACAACCTACAACCTTGGTTGACCAATCAAATGAATTGTGGAACCGTGAAGTTTAATTACCATACATTCATAAATGTTCAATGTGACCACCATGAGCAGCCCAAACAACATCTACGCGATAATCAAACTCATTCCATGCTCATGTCAGCATGTCAAGTGTTACGGTTTGGATGGTGTTTGTAACTCTCAGTTTAAGGGGGTGAGGGGGAAGCGAGCTCACATTCGACACGTCAATGTGAAGGGGACGGTCTGATCTTTCCTTTGTGTGCCAAGAGATGACACTGGGAACGTCTGTTGTTGCACTATGAGCGTGTGTTGTGTGTTAGTCCGCATCACGAAGGCGACGGAACAACAGAAGGTGTTCTGTGTTATTCAGTTTGCTAAATGTGAATCGGTTACTTCTGTTGAACGGGAATTCCGTCGCAAATACGGACGTCATCCTCTCGATAAGTCGAGTATTGTACAATGGTTTAGTCAGTTCCGTGACACAGGGTGCCTTTGCAAAGGCAAAAGTTCCGGGCGGCCGTGTGTGTCCGATGAGAATGTGCAACAGATTCAACAAGCATTCGTTCCCTGTCCGAGAAAATCAACTCGACAAGCTAGCCGGAAAATGCAAATCCTTCAATCGACGGTATGAACAGTGTTGCGAAAGTGATTGCTGTACAAACCATATAGGTTACAGCTTGTACATGCCGTTACAAAAAGGGATAAAGAACTGAGACGTGATTTCTGCGCATTTGTTCTTGCCCAGAAAGAGGTAGATGATACCTTCATGTCTATGTGGTTTTTAGCGATGAAGCGACGGTCCATAAAAATGGTAATGTGAACCGGCACAACATGCGGATTTGGGGTCAGGAGCCTCCACATGAAACCACTGAACATGAGAGCGTTTCTCCCAAAGTGAACGTGTTTTGCGCTGTATCCAAAGACACTGTTTTTGGCCCTTTCTTTTTTCACTAGCCCACTGTTACTGGAATCCCTTATTTGGACATACATAGAGAGTTGTTGTTTCCTCAGTTAGAAGAGGCGGCGGGGGACTTCATTTTCCAGCAGGATGGTGCGCCACCCCATTGGCACTTAGCTGTTCGCGGATACCTGAACGAGATGTTGCCGCAAGGCTGGATTGGTTGAGGAGCAACTGGTGACAAGACTTTTCATCACTGACCCCCAAGAAGCCCGGATCTTACCCCGTGTGATTTTTTTCTATGGGTGTACATAAAGGATCAAGTGTTTCGTCCACCATTGCCGGCTAACATTGATGACCTCAAAACGTTAATTACGGAAGCCATATAAACCGTAACACCGGACATGCTGACGAGTGTGGAACGAGATTGATTATCGCGTAGATGTCCTTCGGGCCGCTGGTAGTGGTCACATTAAACATTTATGACAATATGGTAAACAAATTTCACAGTTCCACGGTTCATTTGATTGGTCAACCAAAGTTGTAGGTTGTTTGGCTTTGATATTATAGACCTTCAAAGTTGGGGTATTCTTTTATACTCGCCCAGTATATTAAAACCACACATTGTTTTGCAATGGAATCATTTTTGCGGGAAATAATATTTATGTTAATATTTCTATTAATGTTATAGTTAATGTTATATATTGCCATCCAGGTGCACTCAGTACTGCGGTTAATTTATAAATAGCCTCTTTGCTTGTACAAATTGTAAACAATCCGTTCTTGCTTTTTTGATGAGCTGATGACACTTTTAATCGGGAAGTGTATGTACTTTATTATTAGAATGAAAATGTGCTGTCTATCAATTTCCCTGAATTCCTAATACTTCTTGTATCACATATATGCTGAAATGTCCAAATTGCTACTGTGTTAAAACCACAATTACCGTCTTATTAAAAATGTTAAACTAAATTTGCAGTCTATAACAAACAATGAATGTTTCAAATAGTATATTGTGACCATATGAATGGATTTAACAGAACAATACAAACATATTATGCTCACAAATCAAACTATGACCATAACATAGCTAATTTTCCTTGAGCATTATGAGGTATTATTTCTGTTTGCTGGGCAGGAGAGCTGCAACTTTTCGAACAATATTTTAAAGTGAATAAACTATCAATCAACTTATGTCCATTGCAGTAATAAAAAATTCTACAGCAAAACCAATCATTTTTTCATTATCTATGCATGAGCAGCTTAACGACATATTTTGATGGACTTAACATCTCATCAACATCCATACCTTAAACCAAAACTGTAAATAAAAATTGTAATCCAATAAAATCACACACAAAAGTTGTCAATAATCATTCTAGTTAGTTCCAAATGCAATTCAAAGTCAAAATCTAATAATGAAAGCAAAAAATAGTCTAGGGCTGATTCAGGAATCATAGCAACTATTGTTTATCTCCCAAAAATGATCCAACACAGGAAATGTACTATGTACAGTTGAAAGTGTACGACAAGTACGTTTTAAAGGTGACACCACATAGGGTACGGGTACAGAAATGTCAGACAAGGAACAAAGATAAACATGGCTGCTTGAAATCACAGTTGAACTGATTTTTTCTCTTACAACATATACATTGATTTGAACAAGTACGTATTGTTTTAACATCCTTCAAAGTAGTCTCAGAGGTTGTCCCTTATGTTTACAATGTAATAAATTCCTGCCATATACACTGCAATTCATTATGGTTTCCTTTATTTTACACTTTCTTTTAAGTCAAGCTTGACAATATTAGGAGGTTCTTATGTTGCAGTCTTGTTTAGAAAACCCACCCATGCAGATATTTCATTTTAAAGTAAAACCCCTGAAATTGTTTAAAATTAGGCAGGGGGTTTACCATCTACAGTAAAATTACAGACCACAAAATAACTTAAATGGAGTTGAATATATTATTATTCTGTGATTTTATTCTAAATGAAGATTAAAGTTTCACCAGTGAAATAAAAATAAACAAAGGTTAGGGCCTAACAGTTCTACTATTTACAGGCAGAAGTAAGAAACCTACCCTTAAAGTTGTTAAAAATATCTTTACATTACTACAAAAATTTATATACATGGTAAAAATGCTTGAAATTTATTGCATATATATTTCAATTCAAAATATTAAACTAGTTTGTGTATTGCCTATCAATTTACATTGACATTAATTGTTAAATAGTGTCTTCAAGTTTAACTGTTTCCATCCATTTACCCTTTCCCTTGATTTACACAATTTTTAATTTGTCCCTATAAAGAGTAAAATAGGGGTTCTAATGTGTTTTTAATTTTTATTTTATATACAACTGAAATCACGTTATCTTGTTGGACTTTCTCTGTAATGTTGAACTGTTCAACAAATTAAGCACTATATTAGGATATGTGCTATTTTTAATGTTATATTTAATTTTAGACATAAAATTTTGCAATGAGTTGACCCTCTGCACTATAGTTAGAGATGTCAGTCTATGGTGTAAGGCAGGGCTATTCAATTAGTGGCCTGATGGCCATTTGTAGTCTGTCAGACCTGTCATACTGGCCTGCAAACAAGACATTTTATCAGCATAGTCTAAAACTTATCAAGTGATATATTATTTCATTTATTAAATTTTCACATAACTAAAATGACTACATATAAGTGAGCCACGACTTCGTAATATGCGAGTGTAGCCTGTCGAGTATTGTAATTATTTGTATGTTGCCTGATGGGAAAACTATTTGAATAGCCCTGGTGTAAGGTGCTCTGGGGTGTGCATCAAAGTTTGTTCAATAATTTTCCCTTCTCATAACCTTTCCCAGTTAGCTTATTTACCTAAGGTTAGATTTTCGATAAGCTATAATTAATGAATTAACTTCTGCATTAACTTACCAGATCCGTGGTAAACCGTGGTTGTATTCTGTTGTTTGATTTGCAGTTGCAAAAGGCGTTACTATCGCTTCTGTATCACCTAACGATAAGCGCAACTGGCATCATGACTTGCAGCTAGGCAGTCTTGCACCAGATGACTACGTTCTTATGAAAGAAGAAACATTCAGGACGGATGGCAGTAGGTGNCAACTGGCATCATGACTTGCAGCTAGGCAGTCTTGCACCAGATGACTACGTTCTTATGAAAGAAGAAACATTCAGGACGGATGGCAGTAGGTGTGTTTCATCACAGAGTTTTATGTTATTTGTTATATTTACATTATTGGTGGGCCTGCTGTGGTGCAGCTGCTAGAATGCACTTTTGAGACCCTAGTTACTTTTTCTTTCAGTCATTTTTTATCCTGTAACCACATTTAAAAATAAATATTGTCATGTAAGTAATAAACACAGTGTGTATATTCCATCACACTCTGAAGTTAACATCTAAGGTTAAAATAAAAATATATTTATTGACCATTCTAAATGAGAGGGCTTTTAAACGTGCTCATTTAATTATAAATAGCCTATACCAAGGCAAATCGGGTTTGATTCCCAGTGAAGCCACTCCCGGATTTCTGCATGTGGGAATTGTGTCAGACAATGCCATTGATCGGCTGGTTTTCTCTTGTATCCCCCCCCCCCACATTCTTTTCTACCTTGCATTCCAGTGCTGCTTCATACTTGCCCCACTTCACTATCATTGGCTCTCAAGACACTGATGTTAAGAGCTGCCCAAATCTCTCCACTCCATATAATTGGTGGGTGCTATAAAAACTGCTAACAAACAGAATTGGGCACCTTCACAGGAAAAATCAGTAAGGTAATGCATTTCTACATAATATGTAACTAATTTACTTAAACATGTTATTTCAGCTGCTTGTAAAAAGTCAACAGTTAGTCATCAAACGAAAGCATGGTAAATGTTTCTATATTCTCTTCTTTCAAATTTTGCCTTCTGTCAGTAACTACAAAATTGTAGTGGCTAAGAGGGCGCTCACTGTCGACATTGTTGGAAGGCAACCATATAGCCTTGAGTGCTGCTGAAGTAAATTCTTTATATTCTACTCCCAAAGCCACCAGTAATTTTGCTACATCTGGTTCTTTTTCTTCCCTGACCACATCTTGAACAGCTTCTTTAAGAAATTCATAGTCCTTGTATCAAACAGAATTATCCATTCCATTGAATACAGGAATTTGATCAAAAACAGGCATANGTATCAAACAGAATTATCCATTCCATTGAATACAGGAATTTGATCAAAAACAGGCATAACACTTTTAGTTTCATTCAATAAAATGTTTTTTGGACTAAAAAGCTTGTTCGTTGCCTTAAAAATGTGCACACTTGGATCACCATTCATCACACTTTGCAGTTTGGTCATTGCAAGAGTTGATGCTTTTTGGCATTTCTGTTTCACAAGTGCTTTTTCAGTGGTGGTGAGAGATGAGTCTGATGAAATCAGAGTTTCAAACTGGGAATCAAATATACCTTTTGATGTGCCATCAAAACCTTTCAACAAATTTTTTAGCCAGGCATATAGCATGTGTGCTGTGGTGTACCGAGAGCCTTCAAGTTTTGTGAGAAGGTCTACAATATCAGCTGCATGGATTTTTACAAATGTGCACTGAGCAAGAACCCATTTTCACATTTTTTTCTGAAAGTCAAGCTAGGTAGTTAATACCATTGTTGTTGATGGCCTTCATTTCATCGAGCTTGAAGAAGTTAACAATGTCAACAAAGTATTATGACAAATAAAACACTTCTCTGAACCACGAGTTCCATTGGGTGTTCACTGTTATTGGGAACAGATTTGCTGCTTTAGTTGTATGTTCAGCTGGATATTGCACATAATGATGCTTTCTTTTTCGTGTATTCAAAAATGTGGTTTCTCATTTACTTCAGTCAGTTCAATGCAAAAGATGTGACCTACTTATGCCAGTTTGTGGGCCCAGCACTGAACGTGCGTGGACCACATGCTCTCCAAAAAGGACCTGCATTGTTGTCGCACATTTGGTCATGTAACGTGCAGAGTCTGTAACAATTGCTTGAATGTTTTTGAAATTGACACCGTATTTATTAACACACTCATTTATAGCCTGAGAGCATGTCGTTGCATCTGCTTTCTCCAGAATGTTTACTGCACCTACCTTCAAAACTGGTTCTGTTAAATTGTCTGAACAAATCTTAAAATGCACAACAAACACACATCTTTCTTTGGTATCTGTCGTCTTGTCACAAAGTATAACAATATTTTTCTGCTGAAGAAGTTCCTTTACTGCATCAAAGTGTGCCTGTGCTACCACAGGAACATATTTTTCGCTGAGAGTTTTCACACAAGGTAAGTCTCCAGCACCTAAAACCATAATTTTAGTAATACTAAGACAGTAATGTCAAACATTTTTATTTTCTAAGGGAAGTATTAGATGAACTAGGTCTTGTTCAAAAACCATAGTAGGCCTACAGGCCAAGTTGTAGTTAAATATATAAATTTTGTTTGGAAATACGCTTACCTTCAATAAATTCAGCCATCCATCCTCTTAAACTAGGATCATCTAACTTTTCAAGCGGAATGTTGGCTTTTGCAAAAGCTTCAGTTTTTTTAATAGCAAGATCATCAACTGCCAATTTTCTTCTTTTTGAGTTACTAAAGCAAGCAAGCACAGACGTTTGAACTTGAGCATGCAAATCGGTGCCTTTTTGTTTGTTTGAAAGGTTAATATGTTTTTGAGTTTTTGTATGTTTTAATACTGAATCTTTCATTTCATACGAAACTATGCAGTTACAAAAACGACACATTAGAGTTTGAGAATCAAAAGCATAAAGACAGTCACTTTTGAACTCGGCTGCTCGTTGCTGTACATCCACTGCCGGTTTCGGCATCTTGGACAATAAAATAACACAAAATCCAAGCAGCGAGGATAGCTGCCGCTATTGCTTCAGAAAGAAATACAATTCTTTCCAAGAGCCGTATTTTGCAGAAAACAAGTTGGGTAACGTAGGTCTGCAATTATTCAGAGGAACCAAATTTCAATTCCAATTCCGTAATTTATATGTAAACAAGCATTGGTATAACTGCAATTTGTTTACATGTTTGCCAACATAACAAGTATATTTTTATCATTTCTTGTATAACACTTTTAACTTTTAGATAATCAACGATAGTGTGAATACGCCATTGTATCTTAGTTTTGTCACATACAGCAGTAATAAAATTTCATCTTAACTCGTGTCCTAATTTACGTTCAGATTTACTAACAAATATTCTCTGGCGGTGTGTATTCTATGGTCGTCATGGCCTTGCAATAAATACTGCTATCTCAACAGTAACAATTTTGTTTGGCGATTATTATATTTTTCAACTATGTACTTGAAAAAAAAATGATGGAACGGGTGTGTTGTTTAAAGAAAGTTACAAAATGTTATCCACANCAGATTTACTAACAAATATTCTCTGGCGGTGTGTATTCTATGGTCGTCATGGCCTTGCAATAAATACTGCTATCTTAACAGTAACAATTTTGTTTGGCGATTATTATATTTTCAACTATGTACTTGAAAAAAAAATGATGGAACGGGTGTGTTGTTCAAAGAAAGTTACAAAATGTTATCCACANTTTTCAACTATGTACTTGAAAAAAAAATGATGGAACGGGTGTGTTGTTCAAAGAAAGTTACAAAATGTTATCCACAAATTATTGACCCTTAAAAATTCAAAATCTTAAACACACAGAAGTAACTTGTTGCTGCAACGAAGACGGTGGACGTTTGGTAAACAGTGCGACGAGTATTCCTAACCTCGACCACAAAACATGATATAAACATTCATTGCCTGTTGATGTTCATTTTTTTGCCATATTTAGGCAAAGCAACAAGAAAGATCATTTTGTAACACTCATTCCACTAATATTGGTTTAGTTTCAAGTAGAGGTTGGTGTAAATTTTCAAATTAGCTTTATTTGAAGTATAACAGTAAAAATTGCTTTATTGGCACCAAAATGCTAAAATTTGCGTTATTTTTCGTTTTATCGCAAATGCTATTTTTTCAGGTCTCTACCCATGGCTAATCCAGGTGCCACAAGCCAAGAAACAATACTGCAGATATTTATAAAATTATAAGGAAAATTGCAATAGTAGACAAGTGGGTTAACCCAGAACATGCAAATACAGTTGCAGGTACAAGGCAGCCAAATACAACAGCAAATCACACAGCCAGCATACAGCTTAACTGCTAAGCAGTTACCCAGGTTTGAAGGAAAGAAAGAAGCAGAAAGGGACAAGCCCGATTTACCCACAAAGCAACTGTTTGTTTATTACACACTTAAGACACTTAAATTAGAAAGTTCACATACCGTGGCTCCTGTAATGTTGGGAAGGGGAGGAGGGGGGATATATATAATATATATATGGAGGGGGGGGTGACTGGGGAAAGAAAGAAAATAGGGGAAAGTGTTGTGACATTACCTACCATTTCAGAATAATGTAGATATTATAGAAACTTATTTCTTCTTTACAACTTGGGTGTTTCCACCACTTGCCATTTATGCTCATAGTACTCTGGCAATACACTAAATAGATCATTAATTTAAAAAATAAATTAATAAATGCATTATTGAATGCATGAATTAATAAATAAATAAAAAATGAAATAAATAAAAAAAGGAAATAAATAAATAAAGAAAGAAAGAAATTAATACATTAATAGAAAAGATTTATCCAAACTGCTAGCTAATAAAAATATTTAGAAGTTAAGTTTCTGGACATTTACTCAGCAATAACACATACTACAAATTATGTTTCTTGAGAATTTAAAATCGGAAATAAATAAATAACTTATAAAGTTAAATGTAAAAAATACATCAAACACTTACAATTTTTAACATTAAAGTATTCCTTCAAATGCCTTACTAAAACTGTTGCGTAAGTAATCAGTCATGGACAGGCATGCCTAATTAATTTGAAAACATCATTAACCCTATTTATTCAACGAGAACTTCACCAGCATACGTCATATGCCATGCTAAACTTCAACTTAGACTTAACTACGTAGACTTACAACAAAAGCTTGGGTTTTTAAAATCTGTGCTGAGTCGAGTCCCAGAACCTACAGAAACTAGCTAGCAGCTAAATCATACTTATCCTCTGTAGTCTACATGCCCGTTTCTGAAAAAGTGCTCCTCTAGCCTTTTGACTTCTTCACACCATGTCTACAATCCGCCATTCAGTAACACTAGAACCAGAATGCTGTTCCCTCCCTACTCCCGCCAACCCATGCTCACCCATCAGCAAATCCCACACGTCCATGCTCTACCTGGCCTGTTGCTAGGCAGTCATCAGCTCCCACGTGCGTGCTCTCACTCCCACTAGCCCCTGCGCTGCCTACTTTACCACTTCTGACCCAAGGGCCGCGGTGGTATAGTGGTTAGACCACTCGTCTCCCACCTATGTGAACTGGGCTCGATTCCTGGCAGGGTCACTCCCGGATTTTTGCATGTGGGAATCTTTCCCCATGATGCCGCTGTTCGGCGGGTTTTCTTGGGCCCGTTTTCTCCACTCCTTCATTCCGGTGCTGCGCCTTACTCGCCTCTCTTCATATCATCGGCAGTGTTAAAAGAGTTGCCCAAATTTCTTCACTCACTCAATCAAGCACTACAACCGAGCGGTTCGGCTAGGCTCAGCGCACTCCCACATCACATCACAGCTACCTGCTGGGCTCGCGCATCCTGTGAGCCCAAGCTCACATGCATCTATAACAGCATTTTTGGCTGGCCAGGCGGAGGTCAACTTAGCAAGGCCCTTAGCTGTGCTACATGCCTTCCAGAACTTAGCCGCCGAGGCAAACGAAATTAATCCTGACTTCAGCCATTTTGCTATAAAAATTACTCGTAGGTAAAATTTAGAAAAACTAATAAAACCAAATAAAATCAAAAACATTGCCTAAGATTAAATGCTACACTGTCAAAAGTAAACTAAAAATTCTTAAAACCTGAATCCAAAGGTAAAGCGGTTACACAACTGACCAAACATACTCTTAGTAACTTAACATAGTTTGGTTGTTAGTCAAATTCTGGCCTCGTCAACACTCACTCAAAACTTGTTCTTCAAACCACCCAGATTGGTCTTCAAATGACCTCCCAACCTTCGAAACAAACTGCTGCACCCCAAATTGCCACCCAATTAAACATTGTAGCTCTTGTGCACCAATCTCTTACGTTCTTCAACAGCAGGCTCACCAATCAGACTTATCCTAATCCAGGGTAGCTACAACTGTGCAACAGAAAATCTTATCTAGCAGCTGCAATGCATTCACTGCAATGCAGAGTACATTGGCCTTACCACCAACACACTCAGACTGAGAATGAATGGTCATAGAGTGGACACCAACAAGCTAGAGCTGGGGCAAATGTAAAGTTGCAGGAAAAGCCAGTTGCAGCACACACAGTATTTCACAACCAGAACTTTGACTCCTGTTACACAACCATAGTGGTGGGACCCTACCTCTATCTAATATTAGTGCAGAGCTGCGATGCTGGAAACTGGCTCACCAATACATCACCAAATCCAGACAGACACCTGGCTTAAACATACAATAACCCCTCCGGCACATTTAAAATTTCCAGCCTCACTCTAGTTCGCCTCCTGGCTGCTAGGTTCACTGTTTGCCAACCACCGTTCAACAGACAGCAGTGTGCCACCGCTCGCTACCTGATGAAGCTGGCCTAGCCAGCGAAATCTTGCGCGACCACACATCCGCGTAGAAAATGTATTCGTCCAACTTTAGTTTGTGTGTTTCTATCCACGAGTACCACCCTGTGAGTACTTGTGCATTCTGTCTACTTTTTATTATGTCATCAGTAGCCTGATGGCATTCGTACCATCATGCATCTTGGTTAGAGGAATATGCCAAGTAGACAAAAAGTTTGCTTCTAAAAACAAGGACAGTGACTTATATGCACTAAAACATGCCCTTCTCCCCCCTCCCATTAATTGTAAATATTATTACATATACAACTATGCAATAAAATATAGCATTCATTAAGGTGGCAGTACCATAAAACTTATTTTGAAAGTTATGAAGCAATCAATATATTATTGATTGCTTGAAAAGAAATAAATTTTTTATAAATGTATATATATATATATATATATTTATTTATTTATTGGTATATAAGTATAATATATATATACATAGTAATATTTTATGTATTGTCAGAAATGAATCCTAGCAATATACTCACCTCCCACCTAGGCGAACCGGGTTCGATTCTTGGCAGGGTTGCTCCTGGATTTTTGGATATGGGAATCATGCAGAGCGATGCCGCTCATTGGCTGGTTTTCTCGGGGATCTCCCATTTCCCCCGCTCCTTCATTCCGGCACTGCTCCATACTCGCCTCGCTTCACCCTCTTCAGTTCTCAAGACCTCGATGTTAAGAACCACCCAAATCTCTTCAACCACTTCACTCATCTGCAATATAATTAAAAATTGTGATTTTTTGCCTTGCTTTTAGCATTAATGCAAACTGTTTATGCAGTCATTAAAAACAACCCTGCATTTTCAACAGTGATTAGGTAACACTTCTATGAAATATTTTCAAATATTTCCATTCGTTGCTTAAGAAGGATGTGGATTATTTCTTTTTTGTAACATCATTATTTTTGTAAATCTGACTGAAACAGTAAGGACTGTCTGTGCATAAAAAATTCTGTGGAAAAAAAGTTAATGTACAAATATCTATTTATTTTAATCCTTGTACATATTGAGTATTAGATACTGTAAGCAATTTTTTAAGAAACAAGGTTGTACAGTATTCCAGCAATTGGATTCAGACCTGTGACAGTGTATCATTAAAAATGCACGAAAATGATTCAAATTTGAATTGCTGTGTTACAAACCAACTAATGTAAGTGTAACTTGCAGGCATGCGATCATTGAGGAGAGTTTGTGCAATGAGAAGGACAGTGATATAGTGAAGGCTCAAAAACGACGTCGGGAGATCCTTCCACCGATGTGGGATGTCTACGAACGAGCTTCAACTTACAGTACGTTGGTGACCCACCGTAGATACATAGTCAACAAAGCAGCCTTCCCCTGTTCACTGTGCAACAAGTGCTTCAGTGTAANTTGGTGACCCACCGTAGATACATAGTCAACAAAGCAGCCTTCCCCTGTTCACTGTGCAACAAGTGCTTCAGTGTAACACAAGGTTACGAGCGTGATGGAGTGCATGCCACAGAAAATGATGGAAGGTTGGTATCTAACTAGTGTGCCACGATGCATATCTAAAAGTCTACGGAAGTCAATTAAAAACTGCAACAAGCATGGTTTGAGGTTGGTTGCTGCTTATGTATATCGAGAAGGGATGCTTTGTTCTCCATCTGCCACTTTCTCCTCCACTTTCTCTCCCATTTGCAGAGCAGTGCTCTACTCCTATGTGCAGAGCACAGGAGCAGCTAACAGTAGGGTAAGTCACATATCCTGCCATTTGTTATCTTCAATATAAGCTCNTATGTGCAGAGCACAGGAGCAGCTAACAGTAGGGTAAGTCACATATCCTGCCATTTGTTATCTTCAATATAAGCTCTTATCTTCTGTTATAAATTATATTTTTCTTTAGTAGCTTTTCTGGTGGAATTAAGAGTTTGCATTGAATTTGGAATNTTATCTTCTGTTATAAATTATATTTTTCTTTAGTAGCTTTTCTGGTGGAATTAAGAGTTTGCATTGCATTTGGAATTGACTTGATTGGTTTTTGAAAACTGCTGATGCTAGTGATGCTATTTTATTGTAATACAATTTTATTTATGATTTTGGATTTATTGTATGTAAGAGTGGCCACTAATGGACCCAGTGATTTTCTCTAACAATTTTCTCAGTTCAGAGCCAACAAGTCACATTGTTCGTCTTTTATTTGTGTAACATATTGGCTATTTGTTTTTCAGCGAGACACAGCCAACCATGAAACATTTTCATGAGCTCTTTAGTTCCTTCTTATTGTGTATGCACATTGGATGTATTTTTCATCAGTGTGGTGATAAATCATGTCATGTATTTCAGAATATACATGTCAATTATTTTTGCCACCACCACCACCTACCTCAACAGCTACAATTGTTGCAAGCACACCACAAAACCCTGTGGCTGTAAGTGAAGTTAAATCTAGTCAAGAATCATTGTGTGATCTGAATAGGTTTATTGTAAATGATGTTGCTTATGTGAAAATACAATAATCTTAATTCTTGCACCTTTCGGTTCACAGTGCAGACTCGAATGCATCATTGTAAATTTGTGTTCAGGCACTTGACACATTGTAGTTGGTATTGATGACTCTTTTAACAGGGTGACAAAATTGGATCAGATGGAGATTATAATTAGTTTCTAGAATGAGAAAAGCTTTGTGTAATTACAAGATAGTTTTCTTTTACTATTCTTGAGCATGCCAGGGCATCAGTTAAGGCCACTGACTGAAAGGTAATGAAGTTCCTGAGAGCTCTGTAATTTTTGTTTAAAAATGTGTCTTTGTATGGAAGTGATTACATTCTGCTATCTGGCTCTTCTATTTTTCCCATCAAAATATTTTTCCATATTACNTATACATGTCAATTATTTTTGCCACCACCACCACCTACCTCAACAGCTACAATTGTTGCAAGCACACCACAAAACACTGTGGCTGTAAGTGAAGTTAAATCTAGTCAAGAATCATTGTGTGATCTGAATAGGTTTATTGTAAATGATGTAGCTTATGTGAAAATACAATAATCTTAATTCTTGCACCTTTCGGTTCACAGTGCAGACTCGAATGCATCATTGTAAAATNAAAATACAATAATCTTAATTCTTGCACCTTTCGGTTCACAGTGCAGACTCGAATGCATCATTGTAAAATTGTGTTCAGGCACTTGACACATTGTAGTTGGTATTGATGACTCTTTTAACAGGGTGACAAAATTGGATCAGATGGAGATAATAATTAGGTTCTGGAATGAGAAAAGCTTTGTGTAATTACAAGATAGTTTTCTTTTGCTATTCTTGAGCATGCCAGGGCATCAGTTAAGGCCACTGACTGAAAGGTAATGAAGTTCCTGAGAGCTCTGTAATTTTTGTTTAAAAATATGTCTTTGTATGGAAGTGATTACATTCTGCTATCTGGCTCTTCTATTTTTCCCATCAAAATATTTTTCCATATTACNTGTCTTTGTATGGAAGTGATTACATTCTGCTATCTGGCTCTTCTATTTTTCCCATCAAAATATTTTTCCATATTACTATAGAATACCAAAGTAACAAAGAGAGCTATTATAATTTTTCATTTTGTATAAAAATAGAGTAACAATTGCTGAAGTCATTCCCACTTAAAACATTTTCCCAGAAGAAATGTATAACTGTTTCGGCACTGCCATATTATCCATAAGATGTGTGTTATTATTTCCTGTGTGTATGTCACATCTTATTGCAAAATTGTCACCATTGCATAATAGTTGCACAATAATTTCTAAGTGCGGTGTAGTGTGAACATTTCTTACAGTCTGAAAGTTGCAGTTCGACACTCCAGCAGAGCTAGTAAATGCAGAAATGTACCCTACTTCAGATGTATCTTCACAAACAAATTTGATTGAGGTCAGGGGTTATTCTGTCGTCTAGCATTTCATAAAATGGGGAAGAGATAAGTTGAAGCAGTTCAGGTCGAACAAGTTGGATCCAAAGGTAGCCAATGACAAAATTTATTTGCCCCCTACACGAAGGGTGCAAATTTAACCCTGTGTGGAAGCTGTTAATCTCCCATTGTATGGTTGAGAGAGGGAAGATACAAGGATACCATGCTGGTTGCTAGGCAACAGGCTGGTTGCTAGGCAACAGCTTCCCCCCCTTATCAGATATGAAAGGGGAGGAAGAAGAACTCTTCTAGTTGCTGTGTAACCAGTACCCTCCTGTCAGGTGTATAAGAGGAGGAAGCGATATTGATGAGCAACAGCCAACATTTGACAATTAAATGTATATATATTAAATAAAATTAAAAATGGCCTGGTGACCACAAATTTAACATGATTTCGAGCAGCCTAACTATGATGCAACTGGTGAAACTGCAACATGCAAAACTTAACTACAAGTTGAAGTGATTGTGAGACAAGATTGGAATAAATGATTCTTCATAACATGTTCTGGTTAGATTTAGTTTAACAGCCTATTCAAGGGATGAAGAAAATTAAATGTAAAAAATTGGAAAATGTGAGAGAGAATCATATGTAATATACCATCAAGATAGCAGAGTTTTTATGCTTGCAGGCAGGAAACCAATCTGTACTCACACTCAATTAATAGAACATATGGAAATCCTGTTTAGAAGAATAGTTTTCAATTAAAAAATGTGTTGAGCAGANCTCACACTCAATTAATAGAACATATGGAAATCCTGTTTAGAAGAATAGTTTTCAATTAAAAAATGTGTTGAGCAGACACAATTTTTTTTTACTGTTTTTGCCAATGTAATCCAGAATTTTCAACTTTGAGGTTATAGTACGCTAACTTTTCTATTGCATTTGATAACATTACTACTTTTTCAAAATTTTATTCATGTTCAGTTTTAAAACTATAAAAAAATTTTTATCACAATTATAAACACCTTTTTTTTTTTAAAAATTAAATATGCTTCTTCTTCATTTCTGTGTTGTTCAAATCGCTCACCAAATTAACATGTAAATAATTACACTGGAGAAAGATGACGACGATGGACAACATTTGAGTGTGTATTTACACTTCAACACAAATTCCANTAAATAATTACACTGGAGAAAGATGACGACGATGGACAACATTTGAGTGTGTATTTACACTTCAACACAAATTCCAATGCCATATCAATGAATATTATGTTAATTCAATAGACAGACCTCTTCCGAATAAAATTAAACCCCTAAACGGCATACACGACCTTCCCTTGTCACAAAAAAAGCATAAACACCGCAGTGCGCACTCATTGTGCATACATTAAGTAGACAAGACAATGTCCATATTGAAACATTTATTGCACCGGCACAGTTGTTTTTATTGTACAGGTAGGCCGGTCTTGTTATTTATGCACACGTTAGTAGATTGTTCCTGTCGCCACAAGAGATACCGTATATTTCCGCATGTTTTACACCACTGTGTAATTTATGCACCCTAACATTTTTATCACCAAACCATGAAGAAAAAAAAATTAGTGTAATTTACGCAGTAGCGTTTACGAGCGACAGGTGAGATGTGGAATGGCAGCTGGCGGCACAGAACACTGCCGGCCAGCAGGCAGCAACCCCACGCTGGAGACGAGTAAACAAGCTATTTTTAGACATGTCTGGAGGGAGAAAGGTAGAGTCACCCTCCTCTCCGCCATTTACTTCAAGCATGCAGACGGCCAGCTACGCCTCTCCACACTCCCTCGCGCGTGGCAGTGTAGCGGCGCTAGGTATTTTTTTATAGCCAGCCAACCACGCCACGCCTCTCCTCTCCACACTTCTCCCCCTTCTCCTATACTCTGTACCATGTAAGTTGGCCAGATTCTGACAGGTCTGCGAAAGAAGCGCCACTGTTTACATCTGAGTACATCTGACTATGTATCCTTCCGCCATCAGCTGATCGGCCAAATGGCAACGATGTTGTTTATTTTCATGCTGTCATTATCAGCTGATCTCTTGTCAATGTACTGTTCGTGGGACGTTTTAGGCAAACTTGCTACTCAAAAATACGTAGCTGCGATTGTAGTAATAGTAATGTGTACAAAAATAATTAATCAGTAAATTGTTATGGTAAAGGGCAAAAATACGAATAATTAATTTAAAATTTACTAACTACAAAAAAATGTAACGCTAAACAAATTTTAAGATATTTTAGACTGACGTCTGTCTAAAAAAATTAGTTGGTTATAAAAGTAAAAATGTAAAAAAACTTTGCAAAAAATTTAATTTTTGGTATCTCTTTTTTAAGTACTCAAAATCGCTGTACACAAAATATATGTTACTTTAAAAATTATGCAGAGCTCGCAAAAAATAAAACTATTGGTATCTGTTCGTAAATGTGTTATATAGTGCATACAAGCGCTATTCTTTTCTGGCTGGTAATGCTTCGGAAAAGATCCGATAGAGGGCGCGCACATCATGTCAGAGCGAGGTCTGAGCCGCTTGCTTTGCTCAATATATGGCATCTTTTAAAAGTAGACTGTACTTCTATTACTGACTCGGAACAACATGAGTTTGAAATATATTTAGTCAAATTATTAGAAAAAATAATTCAACTATATTATGTAATATTTCTGTATGCTTTTGGAATTAATATCAGGCGCGTAAGGAAAGTGGGGTTGGCGAGGGAGATAAGACGTGAAAAAAGGTTTTGAAATTGTGTTTCATTTGGATACGCATGGTTTTAATGTGCCTTTCATTTTGAACACCTATACATTTCTACTTTAGCACGAAGTTTAGTTTCTAACACTAAAAACCGCTGTTTTATGACCACGTATAACTAAATGTGTTAATTACTCCAGGAACTTTTTCTCATCGCGTATTTTCTGCTTGTCTAATGTGCGTCGGCAGTGCACTCAGAATAGCCAACATAATATTAACTTTTGTTCGTTCGTGCATCAGCTGATACAGGATTTTGTAAATGGCACTTTGTTTGTTTCATATACGTCCATTTGCCACTCACTGACTGTCAAGAATCTGGTCAACTTATATGAAACAGAGAATAGCTGCAGCTAGTCTGTCAGCCACCCCACACCTCACTCCAATCTACTTAGTCACGCCAATCTGCCAACCATGCCAGTCATGCTGTGTCGGCGTGGACCAGTTCAAGGCCAGTGNCCAATCTACTTAGTCACGCCAATCTGCCAACCATGCCAGTCATGCTGTGTCGGCGTGGACCAGTTCAAGGCCAGTGGAGGATGGATTACCAGATTTATTCTTCTAAAGCACCAATAATGATTTATTTTTCATTTTATCTGAAAATGATTTATCCTACCGTTCTGTTTTTAATCCTTGCTTTTTTTTTTTTTTTTTCATTTTTATTAAATTCTATTTTGGTTTTTTAATTGAATATTTTTATCGGCGTTCCTTAAATTTAGAGTTTCCGATGTGTATAATCTGCGAGAATATAAATAATTACTGTTTCGCTGTTAAGGGTGGAAAGTGGTACGTGAGAATAATATGTGGCAGCACCGGCCTAGCCAGGCGCAGTGTTGCAAGTTCGCAGCGGCCTGCATGTGTCAATCACTGCATGGCTCATTACGTAGTTATCGTCAAAGTGTTTACTTCTTTATTTTAAGATTTTTTTGGGTGCATCATTTTAGTTTTATTAAAGTTACAACCTTGCTTCAAAAAAATTTTCCCCCGATGCTTACGCATATTTACGCACCCCAAACTTTCAACTTAAAATATGGTATAAAAATTGCGTAAAATATGCGGAAATATATGGTAAGCAGGTGGTGACTAGCATGGTGTGCGACGGGGAAGAGGGGTGAGTGGGACAGGACGGGTGGACAGAATCCCTTCATGACGTCACGTGTCAAGCAGTACAGGGCAGGCCAACCCTCAGGCGCCATGCNAGGACGGGTGGACAGAATCCCTTCATGACGTCACGTGTCAAGCAGTACAGGGCAGGCCAACCCTCAGGCGCCATGCGGTGCGCTCGTTTGCAAACACCACCGCCACATTTGTTTACTGATTTTCTGTTTTTTTTTTTTTTTTTTCATATTGCGGCGTACAAATTAAGAGTAGCTATATTAAAACCCCATGTATTTTATTGCTGTGTGCTGGTGAACATATTTTTAATTAGTTTTCATTGCTATTTTTTAAAAAAATTTCCAGGAATTCCCCCTTTTTTTGTCAATCTTTGCGATTTTTTGAAGTTTCCTGAGAATGGTCTTGTAAAAACACTGCCTCGTTAAATTCGGTATTCATAAAATCTGGGTCCGACTGTATCTATGGATTTTGTAATGGTGATCATTTACTTGCTTAAGTAAACAAATGCATACAGTAGAAATTCTCAATATTGATACAATTTAAAACTGCTGTGTTGATATAACTACTTATTTTTGAGGAACCGCTTTAAATTAGAGTGAAAAAAGTAGAACATTTGAGGGAAATTTTCCAAAAAATCAATTTGTTGCAATGTGTTTGGATGCTGAGTATTGGACATCGCTTTGTGAGTACTGTGTGGACCAGGCCAACTCACCTAAAATTAGATACAACCTCATTATGCCTGCGGCACTAGCAAATACCTATCAACTCTACCCACCCTTCACCCCACAGGCGGCCGAATGTTTCTGCGCGCGATGCATTTACCTACAATGTTCGTCCTGCCATTGGGCTCTTACTCTCTTGCCTTCTCACTTTCCTTCTGTTACTATGACTTGGATTTCTCTTGGGTTTTGATTGTTGTTTCTCGACAACTTATTACCCTTTTTGGACATGCCATCAACCATGTAGACACCTACAAATTGACTCACAAATACAGCTCTGGACTGTAAAATCACTGCAATTATTCCTCCCGATGTGGCCTCCACCTCTCTGCCAGTCAATCATACTTGAAGAGAGCTAGATACATTCTCCTCTCCCCTATCATCTAATGGGTAAAACATCAGACATAACAGAAAAATATGACCTTCATTGTGTTTATTAATGTCATTTGAAACCAAAGTTTCTGATATGTAAACGTGGTGCGAAGAAGTATGCAGCATCCAATGTTACAGTTTTTGTAATGGTTTGGTGACAAGGGAGTTTGCAGATACACTTCTGTGGCATCGTTTTGTTTGGACTACATGTGTTCATTTATAAAAACTAATATTTTCTTGATTACATTATAAAAAGTAGACAGAATGTACACGTACTCTCAAGGTGGGTACTCTTAGATAGACACACACAAACTAAAGTCAGGCAAATACATTTTCCATGCATATGCGTGGTCACGCAACGTTTTAACGTTTTACTGGCTAGGCTAGATTCGTCAGGCGGCGAGCGATGGCACACTTCTGAAATATCCTTAGATTTTTTAGCAAGAGGCCACCAAACATTAAATTTTTGCTAGGAAAAATGTAGGCCGTGTTCATTCTTAACTTTTTTATATTTGATTGGCAACAAAGGAAGTCGCAGATACCCTTCTGTGGTATCATTTATTCGGAAGACATGTGTTTATTAATGCAAATTAATATTTCATTGAAATATTGTCAGATTTTTTACAAGAAGCCTTTCAACATAGAATTTTCGCTCTGAAAGGCAGTCTGTAACATTAATGTTTTTGCAATTTATTTGTTACAATGGAAGTTGCAGATACCTTTCTCTGGTATTATTTTATTTGGAAGATGTCTGGTTATTAATATAAATGAATATTTTGTTGAAATATACTCAGATTTTTCCATAAGATGCCACCAAACATTAAATTTTCACTCAGAAAAATGTAGGCAGCGTCCAATTTTTTGTAATTGAATGGTGACAATGGAGGTTGCAGATTACCCTTCTGCGATATCATTTTATTTGGAAGATGTGTGGATACAAGGGGGTCTAAGTACAAACCTCTTAGGTATAATTTTTTTCAGAAGATACTTGCCTGTTAAAATAAATTTATATTTAATTTAAAAAAAAAGTTTAATTTTTGCACTACAGACAATTGAACATAAACGTCATGCAAAAAAATGGCAAATTTTTATGCATAGGTGTTGGTTTGGATCAAAATTGGTTCAAAATTCCCCAAAATATCTATAGCAACGGAATTGTCATAACGACCGTATTTCTGGAAACTGTGAGGGGTCATTGTAGTAAGTTTCTACTTTATTATTTTTGCTTATGTGCGTAAATAATTAAATTCAAATACCTTTAATATTTTATTGTGAAAATAAATCAAGTTTCGGAGCAAATTTGTACCATTTGAGTGAAAAATATATGTTGTATGCAGGAATGCAAAATAGTTATTCAGTTCAGTGGGCATTGTAATTACTCTTATGGAAGATTCATTGAAGGCATAAAAATTGGTGTTGTAGACTAGGAAACTTTTTTATTGGTAAGAAGTGAGTTTTTTGGGGCATAATAAAACAAAAAGATGAAAGGCCAAGGTAAAAAAATTTCACAAAAAATTTGACCTCGACACTGTTAATTCAACACTGCATTTTTTTTATTAAGTTGTGCTGGCTTCTATTGTAAATGTTATTTTCTATCACACTTTTTGAATTAATCTATGCACAATTCATTTAAAATATTGAAATGCTTCAATTAACTTTGTTTTCAAATACTGTGTTTTTGAATATCATTTTAATAGTTTTGTCATTGTAGGTATTTATTTTTACAATCTACCTCTCACTGTAATGACACTTCAGAATTGTTACTGAGATTTGTACATCCTTTTTTTATTACCTGCATAAAGCATTTGCTAAAAAAACTTGTATGATGTACTGTTACTAAAAGCATTCTCTATGTACAAGTGAACAGAAAACAATTATGTTCTTTTTCCGTGCTAGTTGAAAACAACAGAAAACTGCACAAAATGTAAACTAACTTTGTACATCTTAAAGCCCTGCTAAAATGTGCCAGTGAACTGTCTGTGCCATTATGAATTCTGATTGGCTTGCCCGCTGTGAGGTCGGTGCTGGCATGGTGCCGGTGTGGTAGAGTTATCAACTTGCACTGCAAGCCACCGGTAACTAGTCAACAGATGACCAGCAATATACATATGATTGGCAAATCTTATTCATGCCACAAACTGGGTCAATAAAATCATTGATCTTACGCAGGCTTGGTAAAATTTGGAACTTCGCTGAAATCACATTAGACGGACAGAATAAATTAAAAATTAATATATTAGTTGTAGAAGGTAACATACTATCGCAAAATGCCAAGACAATTTGTTGTGAAGCGTTTGCGGCTATTATTTCAGAAGGGATTACCGCAAAAATCAATTACACCTGTATGTGTTGGAAAAGGGGGAGGTAAATAAACTTCCAGAAATTCGGCGTTGTAAAGATATGATAAATAACAAGTTATGTTAGGTATGGATGAGGAAAACAGACTCAAATTTAACAAACACTGGCTTTCACAAATTGTATGCAGCAATTTGTACCTGAAGCAATAAAGTTTAGTACTGATTTGTCAACCAAAACTTCAAAAAACAAAAAAAGCTATGGGAAACACTACACCATGTGCTGTGAGGCTAAGGAAGTAGGCTTCACCTGTAAAGCACAGACAAGCCATTGTACCAGTGGGATTGACACTCCACCAACAAGTGGCCGGCGCCAGCACCATACCAACAATCCACCAACTCACTGTAGCAGGGCCTTTACACTTACTTTGCGTACATTAATTATAAATGTATGTTATCTACGTGACATAGCTTAACCATACTGAAAAATACACAAATCCTTTTGCTAGATATACACCTACACTATTTAGTGGCACCATTTTAAGTTCTTCTAGCATTATACCGTATCTTAGTGGCACATTCTTGGCAGCAATGTATACTGCGACATCAGTAATAATGATGTGTATAGTTCACTGTCTCATTTATTTTAAATTTTTTGTTTCCATTTATGTCCTTTTTGGTAAAATATCTCAATTTCTATTGCTTTATGTGGAAGTATACAGTCAATATAAATTGTTCCTTTAACTTTTATTATGTGGAATGATTTGTGAACTGAACATAAATTTACGGTGTCAGCAGTTTTGAACAATTTTCGCTATATTCACAAAAGCCTTTTAATGAAAATCTATATTTTTCTTTAAGTAAAGTATGGAATATGAGTGCTTAGAGTCAGCTTTAAAACCTAAAGCTGTAGAAATTGAAGCTTGAAAAAATGGAAAATGAAGAAAAACTAGCTGTTAGTTATGTCAGTTTATTAATTATCAGGGTTATTTGTTCCCATATTATTTTCTACTGAGAAAAGATAACATGAAACGAAATATTTTAAAAAGATAAGTCTCTCATAACCTGGATTCTGTTTTGGTTTTGAGATTTGAGGGTATTTTCAAGGATTCAACAATGGATTTTAATTTAGTCAAAGTGGGATTTGACCAGTGCCTAATTTTTCTGGTAAAACTTTTTTTATCCATATTATTGAACCTTCCTTCCCACATAGGGTTACCGGACATCCAACAAAAGGTCATGTCCTCCTTTGTAAAAAATGTTTTGTATCCGGCTAAATTTTTCATAGTGAGAAAGTCCACATTTTTTTACCCAAATGAAAGATTGTTTTTGTGTACTAATTATATTGACATTATTAGTTTTTGTGCAGCAATATTTTATAGCTGTGTTGTCTACATTCACTCGGTTAATCACATAAAAGCAATGTTATTAGTATATCATGTAAATTATGTTCAGGCTTTTTATTTTTTATTTTTTTCAATTTCACATATAAGTTTATTTTTTATACTGCATTGTGTGTATTAAAATGTTTTTTTTTTTTAAACAACTTTATGCATATAGGTTTATTTTCCTGGCACTTAGCCTTGTGAAGGCATTGTGTCAACTGATAATGTAACATTATTTAACTTTGTTTTATGTCTTTGATTAAATGTTTTCCCTTAAATAGTGATGAACTCATTAATATATTTTTTTCAACTTTATTTAGGTTAAACTATATTCAAAGAAAAATCTCTAACTCTCCTCTTTTTTTATGAAGTGTCCTTTTCCAAAGTAAATATCCTCCTTTTTCATCCTCTAGTTTTTGGTAACCTTTTCCCATCTCCATGCCTCCAAATACTGAATGAGCCCTTAGCTCCATTTTTGATTCTTTGGAATATTTATCAGAAGCTTGTAGTTAGTGTAGGAGGAATTTCATATATATTTTGGTATTTGAGCATTATATTTGAAACTTTTTTCTTTGTGCTTATGCTTTGATTTAAGGACATGCAAAAATAAATTTGGTTTGCTAACACCATTAGTGTAAAAAGTGTAGCAACAACTGTAACAGTAAACAACAAAGTATGCTGTGAGGCAGGCCCTATGGCAGTTTAATGGCTGTAGGTGATAATTACATATGTTTGTTTTTTTGGATTGCCCTAATATGTACATAGAAAAAATTATATTGTCATAAAAAATATGTTTCCCAAAACATTCACAGCAAAATGTGTTTCAAAGGTTTTCCCTCTTTTAACATGGGAATAAAAATGAGTAATTTTTGTTTTTCATATTATGTTGCTTTCACAGTAACATCTTGTTTACATCCAGTGTTTCAGTTATAATAGAAAATACTTAATATCGAAAATTGCCATTTGATAGAAGTTGGTTTTTCCATTTTGTGAAAAAGCAAATATGATCAAATGCAGTGTTACAAGGTATTGTGCATTTTCTGTAACTATTACTGATTTAAGCATGCTGTTAGAGGATTGTAGTACATTGTTAATTTTTTTCTACTGAAATTCGGCATGTTGATGTGTCTAAAATATGTGTGTGCGCGTGCATGAACTTGTGAGAGAGGGAGAGATGGACCTGTGTGGGGAGAGTGAGTTGAAGGTGGACGAAGAGAATTGGGGTTGGAGCAGGAGGGAGAGAGATGGAGGTGTAGGAATGGAGTTGGAGTTGGAATTGGAGGTGTAGAGAGAGCGTTGGAGTTGGAGGCATAAGGAGAGAGTTGGAGGTGGAGGGAGAGAGTTGGAGGTGTAGGGAGAGAGGGAGCAAGCCGGTGGTAAAGGGAGAGAGGGAGCGAATCGGAGGCATAGGGAGCAAGTCTTAGTCGAAGGGAGCAAGTCGGTGCAGAGGGTGGGAGCGATTTGGAGGGAGGGAGGGAGTCAGGGAGAGGAAGTTAATCGAAGTTGGTGAGAAGAAGTTGTAGGGGATGGGAAGGAGAGTGAGCTGGTAGGAGTGGGTGAGAGTTGGATATGGAGTTGGAGTGGGAGATGGAGATGGT
Organism: Clitarchus hookeri; assembly: GCA_002778355.1. NCBI lineage: Eukaryota > Metazoa > Arthropoda > Insecta > Phasmatodea > Phasmatidae > Clitarchus > Clitarchus hookeri. The sequence goes on from NQII01001597.1 coordinate 255,098, forward strand.
AGTAGAGAAATATTGTGGGGAAGGAAGAGGGTGGAGTGATTAGATGAGGGAGAAAAGTGGAATGTTGAGGGGGAAGGTGAGAAATTATGTGATAAGGGAAGGGGAAGAAATGGTGGAATGAGGTAGAGGGGGAGAGAGATGTAAGTCACAGGAAACTAATCTTTGTTGGTATTCATTTAGTTGAGTCATATTTGGGGGATAATTGTTGAGTAATTATGTGTACTCATATGGACTAACTGGTTGGCTGCGTACAACACAATAATTTGGTATTGCTGGCATAAAATATTTTGGCGAAATTGTACGTTTTGTAAGGAAATATCAATTTTTTGTTGTCCACTACAACATGCCCTTTAAAGGTTGTGGACTATTAGCTTTTGAAACATGACATCTATGCTCTCCCACATCAGTAAATAGATTTTTATATAACTAAAAATGTAAGATTTAAAATAGATTACTCTCTGTGCTAATTCTAAAGGATTTTTTTTAAATTTAAGGCAAAATTATACTCTTCCCAACTTTACTTTTTGTTTGTTTTCTGCTTTTTCTTATAAATGTGTTAACTTGCAGCCTTGTTTGTAACTACTGGTATAATGTATTCACGGTAACTTCAAGATTTTCTGAAGCCCTGCTAAAGATCTACTTTTAGGGAGTCGATTATGTATCCTTCCGCAGTATGTAAACAAAACATTGCCATGTGACACCTGTCAAACGTTTTTTTAAACAAAAACAGTGCCATGTGGGAACTCTATAATATTTTGTAAACAAACAGTGTCATGTGGGAATTGTCAAATATTTTGCTAACAGTGTCCATGTGGGAACTACCAACATTTATTTTTGAAGAGAAACAATGCCATGTAATCTTAACTGTCATATACTTTAATAAAATTCTCTAAATGTCTAAAAAATGCTAATCAATTTAGCGAAATGTTGTAATACATACAAAAAGGTAGATTGAAGTATATATCGGAACTGTTAATTATATAATTTAATTAAAGTTTACTTATTGTATTAAGATTTATTTACATATTTGGTGTAAGGAAAAAGTTAAATTTTACATAATAAACTTTTGGAAGTAGCACTCAGGTTAAAGATTTCACTGTGATAAATGGTATCGTATTTTATCGCATATAAGTCGCACATTTTATTTAAAAAATTTTATTGAAAACTCGGGGTGCAACTTATAAGTGAGAAAAATTCCTCCAGCCCTGCACTAATGTTTCATTTACTACGAATTCACGGCCCGCGGCTCGATTTCCAAACTCTTCTGCGAAAAAAATCACTTTCATTTTGAAACCTGCGGTGTAGGTACATCGCTTCTCCATCAAGAAACTGTCGCACTTCTTCATCGCAACAACATCAAACACCACTACGTGCGGCGCAAAGACGTGTAAATCACTGCTAACATTTGGTACTCAAGAACCAACGCTAATGTGCTGCTATCTCTTACGCTCCACAAAAAGCTTTCGAAAATAATCGATTACCAGTTATTGACCTAAAATCGATTCCTTTTCATTCTTTTAAAATATTTTTTCTGTTAAGGATTGCGAAGGGAATTACGTAACGGAAATATTCAAATGCCTTTCTATATTTTGCACTTTTATTTAAAACTTACAAAGATAAACTGCAGAAATAACAAGGCTAATACTAAAATTACATCTTAACCTAGAATTATCTTATAAGTAGAAAGAATGTGTTACGTTAGTTTTATAACCACAATTCAGCGTCTCCAATATCCAATATGGCGTGGTTATACTTCTGGAAAAAAAGTGCCCAAACGGACAAGATGGAGTGTATGAGTCCGCTGGACAGACACTGAAATTTATTAAATTTCAATTAATAACAGTGAAATCTTTACCCATGAGTGCTACGTAAAAATGTAAATATATAGTTTAGCAATATTAACTTTACAATTACGGCATTAAATTTATACATATTAATATTTAACCTACGAACTATTTCTTTTCAGCTATAACCAACATGTCCCTTCAAAATCCGTTGTTAATTTGTATGGACTTTTAACAAATTATTGTAATTTATTGAAAAAATATACTTAAAAACTAAAACAACCAATTTATATAGTGCTTCAGTGCTAAAAGCAAGACAAAACCTTTTTCCATATACAATTTTTTTATAACCAATTGAACATGTAACTCATAGGGTGATTTTTCAAAGGTTCTTTTCAAAAGTATCGAAGATACCGTGAATGGATTATAAATACAATTTTTGTGGTATGTGCTTGTGTTCAGCAGGTCATCTGGTGATGATGGAAGTTCAGGAATCCACTTCTACAGTTGTCATGTGTGTTGGAAGGTNTTGTGTTCAGCAGGTCATCTGGTGATGATGGAAGTTCAGGAATCCACTTCTACAGTTGTCATGTGTGTTGGAAGGTGTTCCCCAAGCGAAGTTCTTTGAAGAGGCACCAACGTATGCACGTAGATGCTCAAACACACATGTGTCCCTTATGCGGTAAGGTGTTTAGCCGCAAAGAGCACCTATCTCGTCACATGATATCTCACACTGGTGGACGGCCTTACACTTGTGAGCTTTGTTCCAAGCCTTTTGTGCGCAAAGAACACCTTGACCGTCATCGTCTTTCCCACTGCAAGATGCTTTTGGAGCAGGGTGTCGCTATAGCCCCATCTTCTACTCACAGTGATGACCTCCCAGCCGTTGAACATCCATTCGCATGTGATATCTGCCTCCAGGCTTTTTCCGACTCGGACCTGCTAGTGCAACATCGGAAGCTTGTGCACAGTGCATTTCTTCCTGGTCCAGATGATTTGCGACCAAAACTACATTCCTGCAGTGTGTGTTCAAAACTTTTCACTCGTAAAGAACATTTGGTGCGACACTTGAAGGTTCATCAACGGGAGTCACCCAACAGCAATATAATTTATGCACTGAACAGTAAATCTTTGATTGCTCCAACTCAACTTAATAATGTTATGAGCAACAACAAAGACAATGATATCAAGCAGTTCCTTTTAAATAGTGCATTGGAAGGATTAACAGAAGTGAAGGTTGAAGGCATGGAAACTACTTTAGATGAAGGTGGTATCAGATCAGATGGTGAAGTGAATGTAGGGGCGGACAATAATTCCTTGCAAGCTTGCATTGTTCAGAAAGGTGAGGTAAGTCAATCGTTATTGGACAAGAGCCATTCGTCAGATGGTTCTGGCAACACGACAAGTGGGGCTGATGGCAGCACGGATGGCAGCTTGCTCGATACATCAGGCGTCAGCATCAAGCCACACCCTTGTCCTTGCTGCAAGACAAAGTCTTTCTCACGCAGGAGTCACTTGGTGCGGCATTTTAAGCGTGCTCACCCAGACCAGCCACTTGGTCTGGTTGTTTCCAGTGCCCGCAATGATTACAGTGAGGTGTACAAGGACTGTGTATTGAGCAATGGACAGCATTTGTGCAAGTAAGTAAAACTGCTGCTTCCTTTTCTCCTTTTTTTATGATTTGCAGGTACAGGTAATAAACAGTACAGGCCCTAAGAGTCTGCAGATTTCCAAAACACATTACATCACTGAAGCTTGAACAGTCATACATTTGTAGATTGTCCATATATTCAAAATGTAAATTTTAAGAATTTCAGGTATTTGAGTATAATACATAGTTATAAAAACGGCAAAAAAAAAATTTACATTTAGCTTTTGGCATATGTTTAAAAATTTGCTATAAAGATACGTTTTGGTCAATAATTATTTTGGTTCAACAGGTTTGTACTGATGTAAAAAAAGAAGGGGATAGAGATATTGATTGAGGGAGCAAGAGAGTGAGGTATTGATAGGGGTGAGGGGGTAATTGAGTGTGAGAAAGGAGGAGGGACACACACCACCCTTATTTGTGTGTGTGAAAATGGGATGCTTTGCTAGTTGCATTAACCAGTGAGAGTTGATGGAAAACTGTAGTTTGTGAGATGGTAGACAGTGTGTTATTACTGGTAAACATACTGTTTAGGGTTAAAGGGCAGAGTTACTACTCTGAGATTGGTTAATGAAATTGATTTTGTGCTTTGCATTATGTTCAGTTTTTAGTAAGTTACATTTGTCTAATATAAACTGAAAGGGTGCTACAAAATTTTCAAAGCATAATTTTGATAGGAATGATTATTGAATTAATTGGAATTTGTCACTGCAAATCAGAAAATAATTGAAAACGTTACAGTTATAGGTTGAGTGGAAATTGATCATTCAAAACTAAGATGACACTCCCAGCAATATCTTGAACTGAATAACACAAAAAATTTATATCAGCTAACAGGAGTATGGCTAGTAATAATCTTCCATATTCTTGTATTACGCTCTGTTTTGTAAAACTCGGTAAGATTTTGACAGTTTGACAAAAGTAGCACCAATGTTNTTTTGACAGTTTGACAAAAGCAGCACCAATGTTTACTTTTTTGTTTATGTATCCTTCTGCCATCAGCTGGTGGGTCAAGAGGTGGCTGTATATTTTGTTTATATGCTGTCAGCTAATCCAATTGCCATTGTGATGCCAAATAAATTTTATGGTATTTATTAACTGATATCTGTCTAAAATATTCTTAGATTATAAAAGTAAAAATAGAAAATTTTGCATAAAGTAAAATATTTGTCAGCACTATTTTAATTTGTAGCACATGGCAAATTTTGATTACCATTTGTGAGACTGTAATTGTAGTTTTATCACGTGGATCTTCAGTCGAGTGGCAGAGGTATGGCAGGGTGTGACAGCATTGAACAGTCAAACAGGCAGTTGACAATGGAGGAGACCAGTCGTGGAGTCACATTACTGTAAGAAAATCACTCGCAACAATATGTTGCAAAAACGCTGGGCATAAGCGAAAAGGCCGTTTACAAATTGACACACCACGAGTACTGTCGGATTCATATCCAAGCCTTAGCCTCTGATGCTCCTCTGGTGTACTGTAGGGCCGACCGCCGCCACTCATTGCGCCTCTGTACCATTCCTATTCACAAGCGAGTCAACCTTTTTGCCGCCTGAGAGGCCGGCATGACGCTGCGCTCCAGTCTGAGTGGGTGGACCCACCCTCTCGCTTGCTTTGCCCTGGCCAGCAGGCACCGAACGGGCACATTCGCCGCACATCAGGGGAGACTTTCTTCTCCATGAAACTTGCTCCGGCCACGTCTCGCTGGTATTTATTCTTATGCACGTCCTCTAAACAGGGCAGTTCGCGAGCAGTTCTGACCAGAGAATCACCTGCAACTCTCGCTATCTCACCACGCTTGCCATACTGCTTGCCTTCAGCAGTAGCAGTTAGATTTGGCNAGAATCACCTGCAACTCTCGCTATCTCACCACGCTTGCCATACTGCTTGCCTTCAGCAGTAGCAGTTAGATTTGGCGTATAACATTACTATTGTCAAAACTTGTGTTTTTCAACACACTAGGCTGAAGCTCGTGTTGTGGAGCTTTTTCCTTTGCTTCGAGTATTAGCCACGTGCCTCGTCCGCGTCGGACGTGGTTTTACCAGGGTCATTCTGGCCCTGAACTTCAATCAATATCTTGCCGCCGCCCTGCAGCAAACAGCCTGCCAAACTTGGTCTCTCGTTCATCAAATGTTACCGGGCACNAGAATCACCTGCAACTCTCGCTATCTCACCACGCTTACCATACTGCTTGCCTTCAGCAGTAGCAGTTAGATTTGGTGTATAACATTACTATTGTCAAAACTTGTGTTTTTCAACACACTAGGCTGAAGCTCGTGTTGTGGAGCTTTTTCCTTGGCTTCGAGTATTAGCCACGTGCCTCGTCCGCGTCGGACGTGGTTTTACCAGGGTCATTCTGGCCCTGAACTTCCATCAATATCTTGCCGCCGCCCTGCAGCAAACAGCCTGCCAAACTTGGTCTCTCGTTCATCAAATGTTACCGGGCACAGGTCGGAGATATGTGTCTTGTAAATTCCTACTGACGGAATAAAACATATATCTAGCAGTACCATTTAACCTCTTTTTGGTCTGTTCATTCTTTTTCCCTTCCACCTCCCTGACCCGCTTTGCCTCTGTGTGCATATCCACTTATCTTCTTCTCGGTATACGCACAATCGCCGCGGTAGAGTGTCAAACCAAAGTCCCCACAGATGGGTGCTCTTGCCTCTTGTCAGTGTTTGGTTAGCTAGTCGTCAGCTGGTAATGCAGCTTGCTAGCGCCACTGTGGCAAGGGGAGAGAGAACCTTTCTCTGAGGCTCCTAAGGCTTGAGGAGAACAAACACGTTAAGACATTACGACTCTCAGGCTACCAGCTGGTCACGTCGCTTACTGAGAGCCATGGGGTCCTTACGTAGGGAATGCTGTGAACACAGAGGGGCAGTTGAGGTCTGTAGTTGGTAACGCTACTCACTCAACTTTTCTCCGAGGGAGATCTGAGGGCCCTGTTCTCAAGTCGCTTTAGAGCCGAGCACCATCCCTTGCAAGCACACGCGCCTGCGCTGATCGAGCGATAGGACTCCAGCAGGGGTTCACCCCAAGGCACCGCCCCCAGGAAGAGTAGTATCCTTCGTGGACTGACAACGCCAGAACCTGTCCTCTCCCACGCTGCTATGTAATTTTAAAACCACCTTTTTGTCGTGCCTGCACCTCCCAGACATCCACTAAATCTACTAAAGCATAATACCCTTTCTTCTTTAATTTTTATCCTCTGAAGTTAACGTAACATCACTGGAAGTGCATAGCTATGTACTTGCAACTATTTCCTAAATGCCCAATCACCAGGTAGGCCATAAAAGGGATAGCATAACCCTCAGTGCCCAGGTACGCTCTTTGGTGGGTCAGGGCCAGACACCCCCAGGATGTAACCGCGTCGACCCAGACAGCCCCCTTAATAAATCCTCGTTAAGGAGTCCTCGTTTCTCGTATGTATACCTTCATTGCTACCACGCTGAGTGTATTAAGGCATCAAAATTATGGAAACAGTACAATGAAAGGCATACTGTTGCCAGAAATCCTGGATTTGGTCAACCACATAAATCTACTGCTGCTGAGGATCGCTGTCTTTGCATTCTTACAGCACAGAATCGACAANAATACTGATACTTGCCAGAAATTCTGGATTTGGTCAACCACATAAATCTACTGCTGCTGAGGATCGCTGTCTTTGCATTCTTACAGCACAGAATCGACAAAGAATGGCACGTGAACTGCAACAAGACTTCCACCGAGCTACAGGTGAACGAGTAAGTAACCATACCATGATCGGCTTCTTGAAGGTCAATTAAGATGCAGACTTCCAGGAAACATTCCTTATTTAACCAAGTGTAACGAACAGACATGACTACAATTTACTGAGCAACATAAGCATTGGCAATTACGATACTGGCGGAAAGTGATGTTCAGTGATGAAACCAAGGTGCCTTTATTTGGTACCGATGGATGTGTTGGTGTTTGGAGAAGACCAGGGGAATGCAATACTGAAGCTGCAGATCAGTGTGTTCTTTTTGGTGGGGTATCAGTCATGGTGTGGGAATAAATTACGTGGGACACCAGAACAGAGTTGATTATCATCTGCAGGAGCAACACCAGGGGTCTAACAAGTGAGCGGTACTTTAATGAAATTCGTGATCCCCAGGTACGACCTTTGGCAGCTGCTTGATGCAAGGACTTTATTCTTATGCATGATAATGCTCGTCCTCACTTTGCTGCAACTATGCAAGTGTTTCTTCAACGCCATATCATCGCTACCCTGGACTGGCCCTTATGTAGCCCTAATCTGAACCGGATAGAGCACCAATGGGATCGTCTGATAAGGGAAGTTAGAGGACGTCTCTGCCCTCCCCTAACACTCGCCCAGCTAGAGGAAGATAAGAATGATAACAGGATGCAAGAAACGTGCTGCAATGCATAAATGTGTGTATTTCTTGTGCGTAGAGAAACAGTACATGGAGTAAATCATTTTAAATTACATAATTTTTTCATCACAAGGTTTACCTGTACATGACTGTCATGGCAAATAAGTTTTTCAGCAAATATCTATTTTGAACTTTTTGATAAAATAATAGGCCTACAAAAATCTTACAGCATACAGTGGAATCCACGCACCAAAAAACATGTTTATAAACTAATTTATATCATCCACAAGCATGTTGAATAAACATGTCATGATGACAATGTTCCATTCTTAGTTTTCTCTGGCTAGAATTTCTTGCTACCCTCCCTCAAATTGGTCTGTGATTCTTATTTTATAAGGGCATTAAGTAAGGTATTTTACCACACTTTCGTATTTCTTAAGTGTCGTGTATAATAACAATTTTTGAGAACCAGAACACAACTGAGAAATGGAAAAACAGTAGAACCAATCCAATCCACCTCAAAATTTAGCCAATTCTGTTGGGGTGCAATCTACAGTCAACTCTCGATTAGCCGGGGCAAAGGTGGGGAGGAAGGGCATGGTAAATCAAAATCATGGTTAACCCAAAAATTAATCTAATGGGCATACATTTAAATTGCAAAAATTGCATTAAAACTCATTTAGGTAACTGTACACTAAGTCATGTTCATATATAACTGATAAAAAATTAAACATTTTATTGATGAAATATAAATTTTTCTTAATAATGGTGTATTCTAAGCAAAATGATACCTCAGTTGTAAATAAACAACAACCGAGTGAGTTGAAATTAACAAAACACTGGACGCGGTGCTGTGCATAGGCTGAACACAGTGTGCAATCGTCACAACTGTCTGACGCATGCCTAGCCGAGTCTGGCATAATGCATCATCATACTAGCCCAGTGGGGCTCCAGCACCAGTCAGCCACGTTCTGGCCAGCCAGCGGCACCTCAAACCTACAGGTAACACACGAACCAGCCTGCCCAATCGCCCGCTCCAGACAGAGCCAAAGACAGTGGGTTCGAGCCAGTGACTGCTGAGGGGAAACAACGCCAGTGGTGAGCCAGCCCAGCCACATGTGCCCAATGCCCGGAGGCATCACCTCTCCCTCACAGACTTTGTGCCCAGTGAGCGGCCAACGTGCCCGATGAGCCATAATCCAGACACCTCCACATTAGAGTGTACCCTCTCTCTACCTGTGCAACTGACTTGCGCAGAAACAAAAGCACCCTACTTCGACGTGACGTCCCGTTCCCAAGACCATCACGCATCAACTTACAAAGTGACATTGGAAATTACATAATGTACTGCCAAATGTGTCTTCCATATCTGCTTGATGCAAGTTAATTCCTGATTTTTCATTTGAAAGAGATTTTGATTCACTAGCAAAGATGAAATGGAAGGAACGAAGACCATTTTGAAACATACTGTCACTGAAATTATGGTACCACCTACTGCCTCGCCAACCTCCCATAGCGCAGTCAGTTGGTGCGCCGCCAGTCTGGGGTGCGGGAGGTTCTGGTTAAGGCATGGGTGTTAGTTTAAGTTTTTGCATTATATGAGAACATACTGCTAGAGACCTGGGGTATAATTTTGAAGATAAGATGTTTACCTATTAAAATATTAGTATTTCATTAGTGTTAGGTTATAAGTTAGTTTGTTAACCATCCCTCGATAAGCCTTCAGGCATAACATCAGGGCATNTATTTCATTAGTGTTAGGTTATAAGTTAGTTTGTTAACCATCCCTCGATAAGCCTTCAGGCATAACATCAGGGCACGTTGTCCTGTTAGTACAGGGCCCCAGGCTGGCACTGAGATAGGAGGACAACAACAGGCTTCAAGACCTCCACTATGTAACAATTTCAGGTCAGTGTACCAGCAGTGTGGACTGGAATCCATTAGCACTCTATAACTCCAGGTGCGGGGCTTGTATGATGGTGCATAATGCAGAACTCTGCTAGGTGTGCGCCAGACACAGATGTGACCATTGTGGGGCTGCAAGCAGTAGCAGGATTTGCCAGAGACGACAGTGGCATGCAATTTGTCTCTCCAGGCCCGATATTCCATGCACCATTGCAGCCGCAGGTGCCTGTGGTCAGCGGTCAGTGACAGCCGCAGTAACAGGTGCCTGGAGGAGAAGCTCTTATACTGCAAAGATGGTGCCAAACCATGCGTGCGGACACAGATTGATGGACTGCATNGTGCCTGGAGGAGAAGCTCTTATACTGCAAAGATGGTGCCAAACCATGCGTGCGGACACAGATTGATGGACTGCATGCCTAAACTCCTGAGCAAGGTTGTTTGATGTGGCTATGGTCAGAAATCACCATGTGCACCAAGATGCCTGTCCCTATCACCCTTTGGTGCAAGGGGACCATTGACTTCCTGCACATCACTTAGCCCATCCCTCCTTGACCCACTGATCCATTATCAGCTTCACTGTGGTTGCATTTTTTCAAACACGAGAACCAATTTTGCGGTAGGTTAATCCTCAATCCTGATAGGCCATGATTCTCCCACGGTTAAAGATTGACACCTATTAATTTTACGTCATTGTCGTACCTTGCTCTAAACATTCCTCTAATGTGGTGAGGGCTGCGGTAGCTGAGCAGTTAGCCTGCTCACCACCCATCAAGGCGAACAGGGGTCAATCCCCATTAGGGTCACTCCCGGATTTTCACAAGTTGGAATCATGCTGGACGTGTCGCTGGTGGGCAGGTTTTCTCTGGGATTTCTTGTTTCCCCACCCTAGTATTCTGGTGCTGCTCCCTTCTCACCTCATTTCACCCTCGTCTGCTATCAAGACCTCATTGTTTAGAGCCTCCCAAATCTCTCAACTCAACTCCAATGTGGTGTCCTTTAAGTACATCCTTGGTGTTGCAATTTTAATGGTCAGCAGTGTAATTAATTATAACCTCAGATCATCAGACCATGCGTTTATTATTATAATTTCTACTTTCTGAATCAAGACATTGATTTTTACAATGTATGTTTTTGCATCATAACTTCAATCTGATAATTAAATGTCATAGACACTTAACCACATATTTATTGTATCTGAAGTCACATAGGTTTTACTACTAGTTCTGCTATTTACCATGAGCAACCATGAATTAACATGAACAATGTTTGTAACACAACCAAGGGTCTGGTTGGATTGGAATACTTAAGCTTAAAATATCATGCATTTCTGTTTATTCATTTTGTGGTCGCAGTACTGGAAGCAGTGTTATAGAACATGAAAAACATATTTAACGAATTTGATGATGAAGCGATTTTGTTCATTATTTAATTACTGTAAATTACATGTCAAATTATGTGCAACTGTGTTATAAAATTGCTGAAAATTTTTGTAAAAGTTGTGCACATTACAGACATCTGCAAAAATGTTTTATGCTGTTGGCATTGGAGAAACTATATTCAATGATCAAAATATGCAAAATTGATATATATTCAGCAAATATATTTTTGTGATGCATAATTTTTTGTAAATAGGTGTTTAAAATAAAAGATTATAACTTGTGTTTCTTTACAGANATATATTTTTGTGATGCATAATTTTTTGTAAATAGGTGTTTAAAATAAAAGATTATAACTTGTGTTTCTTTACAGTAACTATTGTGCATAGAATATTCTCTAGGGGAAAGTTTTGCTGTTTTTGCCTGGTGGAACCAAGCTTATAGCCTCATTTATCAGTTTCAATTCTCATGCTTAATAACTGGTGAAATGAAGAACCAACAACCAGAACTGGCCCATCCCTAGCTCAAATAATAGTGTGGTAAAGTGAGATTTGTATATTTTCCTTGGTCTGCGAACCTGTATTTAAAGCTGTAGGCTGTGTTGCTATCTAAAATAAATGTGCAGCTGTATCAGTGGGGAAGTTGAACNATATATTTTTGTGATGCATAATTTTTTGTAAATAGGTGTTTAAAATAAAAGATTATAACTTGTGTTTCTTTACAGAAACTATTGTGCATAGAATATTCTCTAGGGGAAAGTTTTGCTGTTTTTGCGTGGTGGAACCAAGCTTATAGCCTCATTTATCAGTTTCAATTCTCATGCTTAATAACTGGTGAAATGAAGAACCAACAACCAGAACTGGCCCATCCCTAGCTCAAATAATAGTGTGGTAAAGTGAGATTTGTATATTTTCCTTGGTCTCCGAACCTGTATTTAAAGCTGTAGGCTGTGTTGCTATCTAAAATAAATGTGCAGCTGTATCAGTGGGGAAGTTGAACNCGAACCTGTATTTAAAGCTGTAGGCTGTGTTGCTATCTAAAATAAATGTGCAGCTGTATCAGTGGGGAAGTTGAACTCCCCACCAGTCAGCAAGAGTTGACTGCATGATGTAGTGTCATGCTGTGGTGCAACGTTGCATATGCAGGATGACTTTTAAAAGGACCAGTAATCTTTACAGGCTGTTGGCAAACACACCAAGTACTAACTAAGCAATTCTAACAGTATGCACCTTTTGCAGGGCAGAGGGAGTGTAATAGGGCAGTTTGACACTGTGTATGAGTTACAGATGCACAAAAGGCCAGTCTTCCAGACATAACTCTATTGCCCTTCCAGTCAGCCACAGCAATTTCATGAATTCCTTTTTCCTTCAGTGTATGTTGTAATCAGTGGAACAACAAAACGACAATTAGCAAATCACAAATACTGCAGTAATGAAAATAATTGAGTTTACATTTAAAAGCGTGTTTCAGTTTACCGAAAACAAAATTTTTGCCATGTAAAAGTATTTATGGTATTTGTCAGTATTATTTATAAGTTTAGGTGGATACCAACTATAAAATTAGGGTCTAACTGGTTTGTGACTGCTGCAAAAGTCCCTAACATGTCTACAACTATTACTGTGGGATCGTGGTTGAAATGATTGTGTATTTTGCTGCAGTGATTGCATTGTAGCTGGTATATGTTTGAATTGTAAGTCTGTTTTTGAAGAAGGAAATGAAAGATTGGGAGATGATGTAAGAACTGCAAAATTGGCTATAGATCACATAAGATCCTCTAAGTGTGGACGAGTTATGATAAACTGTGATATTGTGCTCGGTCACAATTAGGTTAGACTGTTGCTTAAAACCTGTCTGGGTGGCTTTAAGAACAGGTTTTTCTAAGTGTTGGAATGTAGCACAGTGTATCTATAGAGTTGAGGCTGGGCATAAACCCAATGTATTAATGCTACATAACAACTAGAGGAATGTTCCAAGTTGCACCTTGATTTTTTTGTCTTATATGATTGTTGAACTAAGAGATTGTCATAACCTGTCAAGTAAAGCGCAGACTATTTGGTCACATTGTTGGTTTGGATTTTTCTGAGCCGGAAGTATTAGTCAGGCTGTGGTAGCAAGTCTGATGGACAGGTATCAGGTGGTAGTTGTCAAAATGTTGGGTTTAAAGGTTGCTGGGGGGTTTGGTGTGTACAGATAACTTTGTTAGGTAAACATTGAAAAATGTGGAGTGAGATTTGGGATGATAATAATGAATTTAAAGCAGTCTATGTATTTATGTTAGGATTTTCGTACAGACGTTCAGCTACATTAATATTATGGTATTGAGGCGGCACAGCGAGATATTCCGCTGCATCCTCATGCTCGTAAAAAATGTTTTGATACTTTGAGCTGTGTGAGTGGGAACATTGTTGTATTGGACTGCAGACTGTTTGTAATGCAACATGTTCTGGAAATAAGTTGGAAATGATTGCCTAGACAACTGAGTTATTGCTGTACTGTGCTTTTCCCATGCAGGACGGCGCTATGTGCTATATATCTGAGAGTTTGAATGGAGGTTACAAACAGTCCTGCTATTGGTCACTAATCTTGTTGAGGGTGGTATGGAGGAAAAGAAAATTTGAGAATACAAGTACAGAATTCTTCATAATGTTACAAGACGTCTGACGGGCGTATCCGNATGGAGGAAAAGAAAATTTGAGAATACAAGTACAGAATTCTTCATAATGTTACAAGACGTCTGACGGGCGTATCCGAGTTTATGAGGGACGGAGGTCTTAATAAAATAAAAAGAACCAAATTTGATTTTAATTTATTTGTACAGCTATTATTTACAGCATCAATGCATCAATCTATCTATCTCCACTATTACTCTTTCTATTTCTCAGTGTTTACAGCATTCAGTGTCTATCTCAACCCAAATTAAAGTCCTTCTCAATGTCCTTATATTGGTTACAGTCACTTTATTCACACTCATTATTTACACATATTCAGTCTGTCTATTGCCATCATTCGTAATGTCTTACACTCGTGCACCCAGTCCAGGAGTCCAGCCTGCCAGTCACATTCTTCACTGCACCAATGCNATGGAGGAAAAGAAAATTTGAGAATACAAGTACAGAATTCTTCATAATGTTACAAGACGTCTGACGGGCGTATCCAAGTTTATGAGGGACGGAGGTCTTAATAAAATAAAAAGAACCAAATTTGATTTTAATTTATTTGTACAGCTATTATTTACAGCATCAATGCATCAATCTATCTATCTCCATTATTACTCTTTCTATTTCTCAGTGTTTACAGCATTCAGTGTCTATCTCAACCCAAATTAAAGTCCTTCTCAATGTCCTTATATTGGTTACAGTCACTTTATTCACACTCATTATTTACACATATTCAGTCTGTCTATTGCCATCATTCGTACNTTATATTGGTTACAGTCACTTTATTCACACTCATTATTTACACATATTCAGTCTGTCTATTGCCATCATTCGTACATTCGTAATGTCTTACACTCGTGCACCCAGTCCAGGAGTCCAGCCTGCCAGTCACATTCTTCACTGCACCAATGCTCAAGGTGGTGCAATCGCCCCAACTCCAGACACTCATCAACTCTCCGCCCTGGAGGCCCGATGCACTTTTATAAGATTAGCAGCCAATATCTGGAATATTCCCAACACCGAGTTACGTGGAGATCGGCAAGGACGTTCAAAACCAGAACAATCTTCAGGTAAACGTAGAAATTTGATCTGCTGAAGGTCAGGAGCATGCAAGCCACAAAAGGTTTATCGCGGCGCCATGCATGGTGGCAAGCCTATGTAAGCTGGTCTTTGTCTTTGCCACCTGCTCTTGGGTTACATAGGTGACCTTCACACATTTCCGCTCTCGCAAGCAATGCAAAGCAGCGAGCGCATAACACTGCGCCCTCCTCAAGTCTATTAGTCCCGAACAGACTCTGCAACTTCCAGACATTCGTAGAGCACCAGTCTGTCGATGTGGACTACCTTCGGCTTTGCCAGAGAGCCTTGACGACAAATCCAAAATACCACATAATTTATCTTATTCAGAATTGTGTAGAGGCTGTCCCAATGTTTCTGTAGTTTCGAGCAGTACCCTTTTCACCTCTGTGAGTTGTACAGCCATATCAGTTGTCCTTATCGCAATTTACCTCGCCCGACATTCTCCTATCATACAACGTCTTCATCCTGTCACTATTTATTCTGAGGTGCTGTTGAGCAGGATCATGAATGCCAACTATTCTGTTATGTAATTCACTTGCATAATCAGGCACTGCAGCTTCCTCTTTCGTTGGTTGGCCAAACAGCAGGTCACTATGTAGGTATAGCTCTCTTCCAAACAGCATCCTTGACAGTGTTACTCTTGTGGACTCGTGTACTGCCAAGCGGTAAGCAAGGAGAATCAATAACTCATTTGAATACCAGTCCTCTTGGTTGTCTGCCACAAAGATCGACATGTACTGCTCAAGAGTGCGGTTAAGCGTCTCAACCATTTCATCCAGCTGAGTGTGCAAAGCTGTAGTCCTAGTCATTTTCATTCCCAGAATCTTTGTTACCTCCTAAATCACAGCACCTTCAATGTTTCTTCCCTGATCGGAATGAAGTTCTAGTGGCACCCCAAATCTTGAGAAGACATACTCTACGAGTGCATTGGTCACAGTACGTGCTTCTTGGTTTGGGAGAGGAATGACCTCAGGTCCCATAGTAAAGTAATCTTGGGCCACCAGTAGATAAACATTACCTCTCCTTGTGACAGGCAAGGGACCCAGAATATCTACTGCCATCCTCTCAAATGGTGCACCAACATTGTATTTCCTCAAGGTGCATATGTCGACATTTGGCACTACTTCTCAACATCCTCTCGACAATGAAGCAAGTTGAATTTTTGTCTAATTCTGTAGAGGTTTTTATTAACACTAAAGTGCCCACTGGCTACAGTGTTGTGCAGTTCCTTTAAGACTTCTGGAACCCTGCATTCTAGAAGGACTAATCGATGGTTTTATTACATCTAACTCTCCTTCAGAATTCCCTCAACTGCCTCATGCAAAGCTAGTGGTAGTCATCTTTGTGGTTGCTTAATGGACCTGGCATCTCCTGTATCAATATGGCGGCAGATCACATTAGTCCTTCCAAGGTCATTTGATCCACACGAGAAGGCAACACTATTTCTCTGCAGTAATTCAGANCTGTTATGTAATTCACTTGCATAATCAGGCACTGCAGCTTCCTCTTTCGTTGGTTGGCCAAACAGCAGGTCACTAGGTAGGTATAGCTCTCTTCCAAACAGCATCCTTGACAGTGTTACTCTTGTGGACTCGTGTACTGCCAAGCGGTAAGCAAGGAGAATCAATAGCTCATTTGAATACCAGTCCTCTTGGTTGTCTGCCACAAAGATCGACATGTACTGCTCAAGAGTGCGGTTAAGCGTCTCAACCATTTCATCCAGCTGAGTGTGCAAAGCTGTAGTCCTAGTCATTTTCATTCCCAGAATCTTTGTTACCTCCTAAATCACAGCACCTTCAATGTTTCTTCCCTGATCGGAATGAAGTTCTAGTGGCACCCCAAATCTTGAGAAGACATACTCTACGAGTGCATTGGTCACAGTACGTGCTTCTTGGTTTGGGAGAGGAATGACCTCAGGTCCCATAGTAAAGTAATCTTGGGCCACCAGTAGATAAACATTACCTCTCCTTGTGACAGGCAAGGGACCCAGAATATCTACTGCCATCCTCTCAAATGGTGCACCAACATTGTATTTCCTCAAGGTGCATATGTCGACATTTGGCACTACTTCTCAACATCCTCTCGACAATGAAGCAAGTTGAATTTTTGTCTAATTCTGTAGAGGTTTTTATTAACACTAAAGTGCCCACTGGCTACAGTGTTGTGCAGTTCCTTTAAGACTTCTGGAACCCTGCATTCTAGAAGGACTAATCGATGGTTCTATTACATCTAACTCTCCTTCAGAATTCCCTCAACTGCCTCATGCAAAGCTAGTGGTAGTCATCTTTGTGGTTGCTTAATGGACCTGGCATCTCCTGTATCAATATGGTGGCAGATCACATTAGTCCTTCCAAGGTCATTTGATCCACACGAGAAGGCAACACTATTTCTCTGCAGTAATTCAGANGGCAGATCACATTAGTCCTTCCAAGGTCATTTGATCCACACGAGAAGGCAACACTATTTCTCTGCAGTAATTCAGAGACAATTAAGATTTTCTCTTGTTGGTACTAGCAGTTCATCCAGTACTTCAGGTAGAGGACATTCTATTTGACTTACTGTAGAATCTTCTGGAACATTTGGAAGTACCTGTGTGACCTGCTTGCAAACGCCTATCATGGTCCGCTCAAGACAAATGGCGCTATTGGACAAATTTATCATTCTAACTGGGAAACTGCCAGAATTAGAAGAGACCAAAGTCCTTGCTACAAGGACTTTACCTGGTGGGATGCCACCCCTCTCTGCTGGCGCAATTAGACACAAATGCCTGACAAATTTTCTTTGACATCTGCCTGTATTGACAATTTCACTAGAAGTAGGCAGCACAGTGGGTTGACAACAGATTACTGGGCAGCTGATTGGGGAGGACAAATCATGCAGTGTTGACACCACCAACTCTGTACTGCCTACCCTTAGTACACCAAGTTAAGTATCAATACAGTACCCCAGCCTATGTAGCACATCAAGCCCCAAAAGACATTCATGTTCTATTTCTGCTATGTATATATTGTGCTCAAGGCTAATGTCGCCAAGCTTCAAGTTTGCTTTTCTCTTACCTCTAACTGGTGTGGTCTCACCTGTTACTGCAGTCAAATAGCATCGTTCCATACTGTCGTGCGATCACTGGGGGGGAAGGCCTGAGGATGTCTGGTTTTACTACTATTGTGGTCGCCCCAGTGTTCATGACCATCTGGTAAGGAACATCATTCAGGCTCCCCTCCACCATTATTACATCTAAATCCTGTTTCACGTACTGTACATATACGGACATTGGGGCTTTCCCTCCAGCAGTTACTGACCTTCACCCCCCCAAGATCGGTGTTTACAAGTTTTCCGAATATGCTATATTCTCACCTGCCTCTCGCTGCTTCTGCTGTGGTTACTGCTGCTGCTGTTGTGGCAGTAGGCTCTCAGGTGCCTCGGCTGCCCACATGACGAACACTCAGGCTGTTTGGATGGGGGGTGGCGAAGCTCTGTAGTAAGGACCCTGGAAGNCTCGGCTGCCCACATGACGAACACTCAGGCTGTTTGGATGGGGGGTGGCGAAGCTCTGTAGTAAGGACCCTGGAAGCAATGTCCCTTATGGATGCCTGCATCTCCTTCAGTTTCTTCGTTATTCTGTCTTCGTCGTCTTCATTCAGCGTNAAGCAATGTCCCTTATGGATGCCTGCATCTCCTTCAGTTTCTTCGTTATTCTGTCTTCGTCGTCTTCATTCAGCGTTTACTGCACGTACTGGACGTCGGGGTGCGGCCCCCTGTCTTGCTGACTTCACCTTCAGTGCTTGGGGGCCATGGTGGCTGAGCGGTTAGACTGCTAACCTCCCACCAAGGCGAACCGGGTCCAATCCCCGGCCGGTTCACTCCGGATTTTCGCAAGTGGGAATCGTGCCGGACGATGCCGCTAGTCGGCTGGTTTTCTCTTGAGATTTCCCGTTTCCTGGCAAAAGAAGACTTTGACAAGAAGCTTCTGTAAAAGTTACTTAAGGGTGCTGCCTACCAAGCCTGCAGCCATGGAGTTTACATGGAGAGTCAGTGTTAAAGAAATTACTTCTCAACACATTGAAATGTCGCAGACGTTAGAATTGGCGACTGGAATCACAGCTTAGTTTTACTCACTCTGTAGAGACATGAAACTTACATAAAGGTGCCATATTAAAAACAAAATATAGAATTCAAGACTGATTATTTCCTCTTTTGTTTTATTTCAAGTTCAAAATAAACAGTTTACAATCTTCCATTAATGCAGAGCCACATACAGTCAGCCTAACGAGACATGAGCAAAGAACATTGCCGCAGTAGTTCATTTATTATTCACGTCACTCAAAACTTGCATTGCAAGAGAAAATTATGAAGGCAGGAGGGTTGTCAGTTCCCTCCTAACACCCTAGCAACCTCACACTTCGGCGGAAATAATTTACTAGAATTGTCCAAAAAATTTATGTTAAAATAAATAAAATAAGTGAAGATCATGGGTACTTGCGAGTGTGGGCGAATTTACCATGCTCAACATGTCTTCTGCTAGAGTTGGTTGTTGACTGTTAGCGGGCGGCAGGTGCTCGGGGCTAAAGTCGCCACTTGCTCTATCCCCACTCCTCGCACCAGGGTGCCAAAAACCTAACCAAATAAGGGCATGGCGTGGTACAGAATTCCTTCGGATTACCGTGCGACTCCCATCGCAACCACTTCCCCATGCCATGCCGAACTGCGTCGTAATAAAATAATCTAATTTCTAGAACATTCTCAAAGGAAAAAATTTCTACGAAAATGGTAAAAGCTTTTTATCTCCAAATACTGACGCAACCTAAACTGTGATTTTCGAAAAAGTAAAAGCATGACAAACATTCTAACATGGCTAAAACTTCAAATACTGATTAGTAATTATAATTCCTTGGAAAAAAAAAAAAAACCCCAAATGTCCCGATTTAATTATTATAAACTGCATAATTTCAACATCATTTATTAAAATAACTTTTTCAAACAAAAAAAATATTCAATGTGACTTTCTCAGAAAATACTGCCACGTCAATAAATTTTCAAAAAAAGCTATTCATTAATCAATTTTTTTTTGTAATGTGTTAGTTTTGTTGTTAAATTTTAGAAAAAAAATGAAACACAAAAATTTGCAAGATTTCTTAAAAATTTCACCTAGAATACTTTTTGTTTGAAATGGTTATCCTTAAAAGTGATGCTTTGAGAAGGAATTTCTTTAACATCAATCTCTCATTTAACTCCATTGTTGCAAGCTTGGAGGGCAGAGCTCTTAAAATAATGTGTATAAGTGTACACACATTCGCACAGACCTAACAGTATGGAATTTCTTGCATTCACAGTTGTTCTTCCCCTCTCAACAGAAACAGCAACGCTTAGGTCTCGCGGCTCCCCATCTGCACACTTAACTAGGGCTAGTAGTGCGTATCAACATTTAAAATCAAAATGTGAAAATAGTTCACTGTAATTTGTACACATTTAAGGATATTTAGTAAAAAAGATGGATTTTGTTACATGAATTTATTTAAGTTGGGTTATTATGAGAGACGACTTCTATGCATTCCAAAGGTACTTAAATCAAGATAGCTCAAGCTAGGTATTACATAAGATTATGTGTTGCCCAGAATTTATTAACAAAAGAATACAAAAAACCTTTGATATTTTCAGTATGTGTTACAAAAATTCTTGCAAAAAATTTTAACATTTTCAATTAAATGAGAATATATTTTCTAAAATCTGTAAATTCTCAGAGTTAGGTTTTATTACACTAAGATACCGTGTTCAACAAAGCTTAAGACATGGTGTCCTAACCTACAGCCTGATGCAATGATTCAACCTGTAGCGAAGGAAGCATTTTGGGTATTTTTTGGGAGAACATAAATAATACACATTGTTTTCCCTGGGACAAGCAGTTTGATTTGTTAGTTTGTCTGTGTTGAGAACTACATGTGAAGAATTGATTTATACAATTAGAAAACTTGGTTATGGGGGTCATCCAGTAAGGGCTAGTAAGTAAGTGCATAGTTTAGATAGCTTTGAGCTTCTGGGATGTAATCAGATTTGTCATATACGAATGTAGCTACCCATTATACAGCTGAAACCACACTGATGTCATTCGTACTTCACCTGTACCTGTAATGTAAGGGTTATCGTATGTTAACCTCTAGACTAATGATCTTAGCATGATTGTTTTTGAAATAGAAATCCTACGAATCCTGCATCTTTGGAGCATTTGTTATTCTGACGTTTATTTGTTGTGTCAGGACTGTCTTCTCCAGTTTTTGCCATGGTTTATATTAGTAAAAGCAGAAGTTCTCTCTAGCAAGGGTGGCAAAAATGTAAGTTTTCAGGTTTTCTAATAGGATTTTTGTTTCTCTTCTACAGGTTAGATATAATTATATGAAGTTGCAACACAAAGTTTATTGTTGCAATATTTTTATATAAAACCTCTTTGAAAAGTTTTTTTATTTTTTATTTTTTTGTTTTGTTTTTACTGTTTNTGTTGCAATATTTTTATATAAAACCTCTTTGAAAAGTTTTTTTATTTTTTATTTTTTTGTTTTGTTTTTACTGTTCATTGTTCTGATGTAATTTTATTATGATTCTGCACAGGTAACATTTAATAATAAACACAGTGTTAAACATGACAATTGTTGAAGTAATGAATGGTTAAAAATGGTTCTATGGTAATGTGTACAGAAGGTTGCTTGAAAAGTATCTGAAAAAGCCAAAGATATATTTTGTGATATTAAAATGGCTTTCTCTTACTCATACTGAAAAAAAATGGAGGGGAAAAAAAGGGGGGGGGGACTACGTAACTAATTTAACAAAAACATTTTAGGTGAAGGAAATGCAATAAAAATTATATAACAGAAAAAATTTCAATAATCTTGGTGTTTAGCACAGAATATATGTCAAATATGCATGGGAAAACATCACCAATATGAACTAAAATGGAATTTCAACACAGTCTAGAACAACACTAGATTCTAGACATACAGGTCAAAGAATACGATCCTTTCATACAAGGAACATCACAAATCTACAAACGGCACAATTACAAACACGACAAAAATAGCCATAATTACAAACTTGTTTTTTTTTTTTATTATTTCACTTTTTTTTTGTATGTTTGGTACTGTTGTCATTGAGTAGTTTCATGACTGACAGGACCAGCATACTTTGATTCTATTGTTTATATTCCTGTGTTTTGCTCTGTATTGTACGGTCTGCTTTCAGTATGTGTGCAGTAACATTTTCTCTCTTCTTGAGTGACATTTCACAAGTTTTCGTGACAATTCGTATGTCACCAAGATCACACACACACACACACCGTTTTTTGTTATTACTAAAGGGCAACATATGTTTTTTCTGGGATATTGCTTTCTTGGAATTCAACAGTGTCCTAATTTCCACTTCCACACTATATATGTATGTATATATATATATATATATATATTAGGGTTTATGCAGTATTAAATATAGATGTACAGTCGTTTAGTATTTAGATTATCTTTGAATGTATAATGTAATCCCATTTTTCTCACAGTGNTAGTATTTAGATTATCTTTGAATGTATAATGTAATCCCATTTTTCTCACAGTGTGACTAATTTGTGCTAGACTCTCTCATTTTCATATGCGGTGGTACTACAGGTCTGGAAAAACTTAGGGTATTTGAAAATGGTCAGAGAACACCTGGTGACTGATTCTGGAAATTGAAATCTGTATATGCTTTAAGGTAACAGATATTCTGTACAGCCAACACATTCTCATTAGCAGCTCAATAAATTTGTGTAAAAAGTATTGATTACAAAAAAATTCATGTAGTAAAAAAAATTTTTCTTGCAAGTAAACAATTGCACTCCTTATGGTGTAGACTATTTTCAAAAACAGTAAGTTCTGTATGTTCATTTTAATCCCATTTGCCTTAATTTTTCACAATGAATTCTTATAAAAATTGGAGATTTCTGTATTTTGATCTGAAAACCTGTAAAAGTCAGGCAAGTTAAATGTTTACATTCTGTAGCAGTTGTAATATAGCTAGTGAACACGAAAAATGTTCAAATAAGCGGTGCAACCTGCATTGAACATTGTTTTTATTTGGTACAGGATCTGTGGCAAAATATTTGGTCGACGGTACCATTTAATTCGTCACATGAAGCTGCACATGACTGGTGAGGTGCCATCATTCCATTGCTCTACATGTAAGGAGTCATTCTCAGACCGCCCTCACTTCCAGTCACACATCTGCAACGGCAAGATGGGCTCTGTGCTTCAGGGTGCTCCAGACAGTGCTGAGACCTCCAAGGAGAATCGGATAGCGAACGTTAATGGTGAGCTTTCTAGAGACAAGACAGTGCTTGGGAGAAATATGGATACTGGGTCACCAAGAGGCAGTGCAGAAGCAGATGATAAGGTCTCTGTAGAAGTTGCAACACGAGATACGAGGTCATTGGAAGAGGCTGTACGGCCCAAGATGACCAGGTCATCTACTTCAGGCAGGAATGCAGCTCGTAAGAGGGCATATGGCTACCACCATGAGTGTGTCACTTGTGGAATTAACTTCTCCAAAAAGAAACTGCTTAAAAGGCATGTTGAGTCTGCCCATGCTGACAGTAGTATGGATGAACCACTGTAACGTTGACCTGTTATAGCTCTTGTTTCCATGTTGTTGAGTATTAAAATTTAGCTGTTATTTAAATTAGATAGTTAGCATCATTACATCATTGTGTATTACTGTACTGGTGCAAGGAAACTTAATGGTTTATCATGGTCATATACCACTCACCAGTCTTTGCAGTAAGTTTTTTGTTTTCTTATTTTCATATTTGTTTCAATATGAATGTCATAGTGAAGACTATACAGGCTGTGAACTCGGAACGCCATATACCTCACAGAAAGTGTGATGTGCAGCAGGATTTGTGAGGTGTACCTGCAGAGAATAGGCCTATTGTCTTTCCTTGTTGCATTGTAGTAGTTGTTAATGTGTTCTTACAATTTAAAATTTTGGTTCTGGTTTTCATGAGCAGTTTGATATAGTTGTGAGGATTTCATATAGTTAACNGTTCTTACAATTTAAAATTTTGGTTCTGGTTTTCATGAGCAGTTTGATATAGTTGTGAGGATTTCATATAGTTAATATGTTTAATGCTTTATTTTTAAAAAATTTAATTTTCTGAAAATACACTAGTTGCAGATTGATTTTAAATGGTTGTTGATGGTCATGGTAGAGAATTTTGATACCACATTGTAAGAAGCTCTACTCATTCACCCATTTCTCAGCATAATGAATCCAACAAATGTGAAAGGGTTTAGTTCCTATTCTTCAGCATTATTGCATCCATAAATGTCCTATGTTCTTACAACATTTAAAATCTAATCATTTGTGTTGTGAAGACAAATCTATCTGGTCTTACTAGTTTAAATGGTGCCCATAAATACTTTCAAATGCATATAACTTTTTTTGTGTATTGTTTTGTTTATCAAATTTTTATGTACTTGCCATTTCCCACCATTTCCTAGCTGCACGTCACTTTTATCCTTATGGCCTGTACAATCATTAGATTGCTGAGCTGCAGTTTTCCTATTCAGCCACAGCAATGGAAGAATTTGTACTACTCATCCAGCACTTAAAATATTTAGTTGCTGTATGTACTCATACTTTTGATGTCGTGAAGGAAGTGTTAAATTCATTATTTCACTGTATTTATCTCTTGCCCTCATTTTTTGTAAAATTGTACATTGAAGGAGGTGATTTTTTTTGCACCGATATGGGTGCAGAATAATTGTCATATTTTAGTACCTAAAAATTATATATGTGGACGTCATAAAAATAAATTTTCGGATACTTGCTATAATTTGACAAATACTAGTGCCAACTGCATACCACACTGTTTGGTATTGGGCTCGGAGCACAATTTGGAAGGCTTGTCAGTGATTGAGGTAGTCAACTGGGCACAGCACTTGTTTTGTGCTAACCTTGACCTGGGTAGTACTAGTGACAATGCATCTGCCCAAGAGCATTGGTTAACACCATCTCATTGAGGGGCTATGTGGAAAAGTCTTGTACATACCTCCGTTTCTGCTGGAGTGTATGGGTTCATCAAGGCCTGTCAGAACTGGCATTGAACCTTATGGTTCATTAGCTAAACACCAGTGTACATGAGGGTGTGATATTTTAGNGTTCTTACAATTTAAAATTTTGGTTCTGGTTTTCATGAGCAGTTTGATATAGTTGTGAGGATTTCATATAGTTAACATGTTTAATGCTTTATTTAAAAAAAAATTAATTTTCTGAAAATACACTAATTGCAGATTGATTTAAAATGGTTATTGATGGTCATGGTAGAGAATTTTGATACCACATTATAAGAAGCTCTACTCATTCACCCATTTCTCAGCATAATGAATCCAACAAATGTGAAAGGGTTTAGTTCCTATTCTTCAGCATCATTGCATCCATAAATGTCCTATGTTCTTACAACATTTAAATTCTAATCATTTGTGTTGTGAAGACAAATCTATCTGGTCTTACTAGTTTAAATGGTGCCCATAAATACTTTCAAATGCATATAACTTTTTTTTGTGTATTGTTTTGTTTATCAAATTTTTGTGTACTTGCCTTTTCCCACCATTTCCTAGCTGCACGTCACTTTTATCCTTATGGCCTGTACAATCATTAGATTGCTGAGCTGCAGTTTTCCTATTCAGCCACAGCAATGGAAGAATTTGTACTACTCATCCAGCAACTAAAATATTTAGTTGCTGTATGTACTCATACTTTTGATGTCGTGAAGGAAGTGTTAAATTCATTATTTCACTGTATTTATCTCTTGCCCTCATTTTTTGTAAAATTGTACGTTGAAGGAGGTGATTTTTTTTGCACCGATATGGGTGCAGAATAATTGTCATATTTTAGCACCTAAAAATTATATATGTGGACTATTGTAGGTGACGTCATAAAATTAAATTTTCGGATACTTGCTATAATTCGACAAATACTAGTGCCAACTGCATACCACACTGTTTGGTATTGGGCTCGGAGCACAATTTGGAAGGCTTGTCAGTGATTGAGGTAGTTAACTGGGCACATCACTTGTTTTGTGCTAACCTTGACCTGGGTAGTACTAGTGACAATGCATCTGCCCAAGAGCATTGGTTAACACCGTCTCATTGAGGGGCTATGTGGAAAAGTCTTGTACATTCCTCCGTTTCTGCTGGAGGGTATGGGTTCATCAAGGCCTGTCAGAACTGGCATTGAACCTAATGGTTCATTAGCTAAACACCGGTGTACATGAGGGTGTGATGTTTTAGTGGTGGGCTGTGGTTATATGGTTTGTGGCAGTTAGGCCAGATTGCTATAGCTCGGCAAGATTGCTGGACAGGTCTCCTTGGCCTATGGCTCCATCTCATTTTCATCATTGCCTCTGCTCTATCTGTGGCTACCAAACACACTTCATGCCCATGTTTTACAAGGGCATGGATTGGGAAAAAGATGTTAGTATTGGTACATTACTACCCTAAAAAAATCTCTCTGTGGGAGTGGGCTTGCCACCAGAGAGACTTCTTGTTATTGCCTTAATTATGGCCTCCAAGGACCTCTGACGGGAAAGGTTTGTATTATTCAAGGCTGCTGACCCAAATTGCCTCTGGAGCATGGTTATGCAACACTTCTGACACAGGCTTGACACTCCTGGGTGAATACCTAAATAAAGACATAGCTAATGTTATTGCATTCCTCAGGAATAGTGCTCATTTGTCTGTCATGATGTATTCTAGAATGGTAACATGCCAGTGTCCAGCCAAGCTGATACAAATAGGCTGTGCACTTACCAGTGCACTGAGCTACCTATGTTCAAGGTGGGCTTCTGTCTCGCTGTGCATGATGGTACTCTTGTATGAACTTATGTGCACTTTGGGTGTTACAACTTGACATCAGCTGTGGAGCTGCTTACTGTTCAGAATTCAGGACCACCATCTGTTGTGTTGTCCCTTCATGTACTTTTTTAATCATGCAAGGAAATGGAGATGGTATGGGATTCCTCTCTCTCAAGTGTATTATCTTGCAGAAGAACAGAATCATAGCGTCAGGAGCACTGATACGGAACACTGAGTACCTCTTGTCTTGGATGGCAGTTTTCTAAATATGGCAGATCTCAACACAGTTGAGTTTGAATCCCAATTCATCTAGAATCCTGCCTTCTGCTTTGGGTTGCCATATAGGTTCACTCAAAAGAGCCTACAGAGCATAGTAATTTTGAATTTGTCATGAATTTGGGATTTTGGGGTTTTCTGTGTGTCCATAATTCATATCTCTGAAAATTTGTGAAGTCATTTCTGTAAGCCCAAGGACAGGTTATTTTATCTTAAATATTTGTCACAAAATTACATAACTGTGTGTAAGTGTAATCTCACAAAAAATTTTCACATACTGTTCAAAGTTATTGCAACAATTTTAGTTGTGAACGTACTTACATATAGAATACCATACTCATGTAAGTTATTCATTTTATATTTCATTTTGTAAAAACTATCACTTCTGTGAATTGACCCTTTTATGGCAAAAAGTTCAATGAGATTTGTCAGCATAACATTCCATGGTAGGACATGTGTGTGTTGAAGATTTTGCTTGCTGTTGTAAAGTTGGTTGACGTAGTGTGGATATACCAAGTAGTGTGAGGGTGAGATCTGATATACTCATGTTTGCGATGGCAGGTGTATATTTCTTAATTTTCTGAATGATATAGATTTTTGTCCAACTGTTTTATTAAACAAGGATGGCATGTTGCTTCTGCAGTTTATTTATATTTATTTTACACCTCTAAACATTGGATTATTATTGCTTTGTCATTGCCCCTTTTTATTGTTTTGCAATTGTCAATTAATTTCATCATTTGAGACAAGCAGTTATGTTTTCTTGCTACGTTTTGAAATTCAGGAAAGTCTATTCTCATTTTAAAAGCCTGGCCAATTTTTCTGAATAATTATATGCGAAGAGAATTTTGGCTTATGCAGTATGTTTTTTTATAATTAAGAATTTTGGGATTAAATACTGGTTTTCGTACAGTTTTTCTTATTTAGATTTTGCAAACTGTCCTTATTCTACCCATAATTATGGTATGAGGTAAGAAGCAACTAATATCACAAAAAAAACTTTGTTGCAAATTTTTTATTTTTGTATACATATTGCTTTGCAGTGCATTGTGGTTATATAACCTTTTGAGAGTAAGAGAATACATAATAAAATTTTTTTATACAAAAAATTTTTACTAGTGCTGTTGAATACCACTGATGTAATTGTGGTTCAAATATATTTGAAATCTGTGTGATTGTCTGGATGGCAACCATTGAATGCATTTTATTGCAACTAATGAAGGCTAGGTAACAGTGAAATAATGATGAATTTGTATGTACAGCAGCTATGTACGCTTATAGGTTTTAAACACAAAGGCTTGGTATTGTTTTATGTGTCCATTTGCAAACTTGTGCTTTGTTATCTAAACATTTAAGATGGGGTACTTTTTTTACGTTAAAAAATGTTGTTAAATTTTTAAAAACAAATCTATAGATAATTAATTAGTAAGTTTAAAATTATGTTGTTAGTGTTGGACAATTTATTTAATTAGCATGTAGTAGCGAACATAAAATGGCCTTCAGAAAATCATACTGATTTTTTTTTTCAAGTTTTTGCTATTTCTGGTTTGATAGCGTTTATTTCCAAGTTTTTCGTATGTTACATTTGTTATCAGAGAAAGTAGTCTCTAAGAACCAAATTGAATTAATTTTGTTTTTTGTTAAGCAAGATGTAAGGAAGTTGATATTATGTTGCACGTTAGAATGTCTCTCGTCTATGTGTAACAGTGTACATTAAATGTTTGTGAGAATGAAAGAGTCAGTTTTGTCAAAATAACTGATTCATGATAATAGGCGCCATTGCCCCTTCTTGATAATTTTGTTGTTAGTTTATACATTCCATATCTCCCTGCAAGCAGATACATTTACTTTAACCAAAATCATAAGCTAATGTTTATATTAAAGCACCGTGTCATCACTGAAACTGTTCTGTTCATTGATTGCTAGTATGCTAGTTTTGTGATGATGACCAAAATGCGCTATTCNGTGTCATCACTGAAACTGTTCTGTTCATTGATTGCTAGTATGCTAGTTTTGTGATGATGACCAAAATGCGCTATTCCTCTTTACCATCTGCATTGCCCGTTGGGGCAAGTGATGTGAATTTTAGTACTACATTTCACAGAAACTACACAATTTGATATTAAGGCCAAAAAGGGCTGATGGCTTGATGTTCAGCATTATATCTATCAGCATACTTGCTGTAGACCTTTGTGTTAGCAGTTGTAATAAACTATGTGTAGTTCTGTGGTGGGTATTAGTTTCTAATGGAGGAGTGTTATTTGAAAGATGTGGTAGCTGTAAACCTTATTNAACAATTTTAGTTGTGAACGTACTTACATATAGAATACCATACTCATGTAAGTTATTCATTTTATATTTCATTTTTTAAAAACTATCACTTCCGTGAATTGACCCTTTTATGGCGAAAAGTTCAATGAGATTTGTCAGCATAACATTCCATGGTAGGACATGTGTGTGTTGAAGATTTTGCTTGCTGTTGTAAAGTTGGTTGACGTAGTGTGGATATACCAAGTAGGGTGAGGGTGAGATCTGATATACTCATGTTTGCGATGGCAGGTGTATATTTCTTAATTTTCTGAATGATATAGATTTTTGTCCAACTGTTTTATTAAACAAGGATGGCATATTGCTTCTGCAGTTTATTTATATTTATTTTACACCTCTAAACATTGGATTATTATTGCTTTGTCATTGCCCCTTTTNTTGCTTCTGCAGTTTATTTATATTTATTTTACACCTCTAAACATTGGATTATTATTGCTTTGTCATTGCCCCTTTTTATTGTTTTGCAATTGTCAATTAATTTCATCATTTGAGACAAGCAGTTATGTTTTCTTGCTACGTTTTGAAATTCAGGAAAGTCTATTCTCATTTTAAAAGCCTGGCNATTTGAGACAAGCAGTTATGTTTTCTTGCTACGTTTTGAAATTCAGGAAAGTCTATTCTCATTTTAAAAGCCTGGCTAATTTTTCTGAATAATTATATGCAAAGGGAATTTTGGCTTATGCAGTATGTTTTTTTATAATGAAGAATTTTGGGATTAAATACTGGTTTTCGTACAGTTTTTCTTATTTAGATTTTGCAAACTGTCCTTATTCTACCCATAATTATGGTATGAGGTAAGAAGCAACTAATATCACAAAAAAAACTTTGTTGCAAATTTTTTATTTTTGTATACATATTGCTTTGCAGTGCATTGTGGTTATATAACCTTTTGAGAGTAAGAGAATACATAATCAAATTTTTTTATACAAAAAATTTTTACTAGTGCTGTTGAATACCACTGATGTAATTGTGGTTGAAATATATTTGAAATCTGTGTTTATTGAAATTAAGTGACAGATGTATTAGAAGTTGTATCTTTGATTGTCTGGATGGCAACCATTGAATGCATTTTATTGCAACTAATGAAGGCTAGGTAACAGTGAAATAATGATGCATTTGTATGTACAGCAGCTATGTACGCTTATAGGTTTTAAACACAAAAGCTTGGTATTGTTTTATGTGTCCATTTGCAAACTTGTGCTTTGTTATCTAAACATTTAAGATGGGGTACTTTTTTTATGTTAAAAAATGTTGTTAAATTTTCAAAAACAAATCTATAGATAATTAATTAGTAAGTTTAAAATTATGTTGTTAGTGTTGGACAATTTATTTAATTAGCATGTAGTAGCGAACATAAAATGGCCTTCAGAAAATCATACTGATTTTTTTTCAAGTTTTTGCTATTTCTGGTTTGATAGCGTTTATTTCCAAGTTTTTCGTATGCTACATTTGTTATCAGAGAAAGTAGTCTCTAAGAACCAAATTGAATTAATTTTGTTTTTTGTTAAGCAAGATGTAAGGAAGTTGATATTATGTTGCACGTTAGAATGTCTCTCGTCTATGTGTAACAGTGTACATTAAATGTTTGTGAGAATGAAAGAGTCAGTTTTGTCAAAATAACTGATTCATGATAATAGGCGCCATTGCCCCTTCTTGATAATTTTGTTGTTAGTTTATACATTCCATATCTCCCTGCAAGCAGATACATTTACTTTAACCAAAATCATAAGCTAATGTTTATATTAAAGCACCGTGTCATCACTGAAACTGTTCTGTTCATTGATTGCTAGTATGCTAGTTTTGTGATGATGACCAAAATGCGCTATTGCTCTTTACCATCTGCATTGCCCGTTGGGGCAAGTGACGTGAATTTTAGTACTACATTTCACAGAAACTACACAATTTGATATTAAGGCCAAAAAGTGCTGATGGCTTGATGTTCAGCATTATATCTATCAGCATACTTGCTGTAGACTTTTGTGTTAGCAGTTGTAATAATCTGTGTGTAGTTCTGTGGTGGGTATTAGTTTCTAATGGAGGAGTGTTATTTGAAAGATGTGGTAGCTGTAAACCTTATTTTAGTTCCTCAGAGTACTGTAAATCTATGGCATACTGTACAGTGATTACACAATTAATATTTTACCTCAGACATTAATTTAGCTTTGTGAAAAATTATGTGTAACCATACGAAATAAATAAATAATTTAAAACTAGGCTCTTCTAGTAAAACCAAGACTCTTGGGCACTAAAAACAGTTGTTTGTCAAACTGACCCTGCATTTCCCACGTGACTGACCTCACATTTTACTTTTAATGCAATTGATTAGACGTGAAATTATAATTGACGTTACTTTATGCATGTAAGTTGGGTATGATTGTGTTTTAAGTTTTTTATGTGCAATATACTTTGTAATATGAAAAATTACAGTATTTATTTAATGACAATCTAGTCTTACATATTTCTTACTGAAATTTTGTAGATTTGGGTATCCTTTTTGTTATATTTCATGTTAATCTGAGAAAGACAATTTTATATTTTGCCGGTTGTTGAAGTTATATGTAAGTTTTTGGCAGATGTACACTGACTTTTTCCATTACAATAGATATTCCATGCTTTACCAAAGTTATGCATAAATGAGAAAATTTATGTATATAAGTCTAAGTTGAAAATATTTTTATATATACATTTATGGATATGCTTTTTTTTTTTTTTTTTTCATTGTTGCCTCATTAATTTTTTTATTGAGGTGTGGTTATGTCAGTGGAACTTTATTTGTAATACACCAGAGATGTTATACTGTAGTGTGTATCCAGCCAATAGCTTAGGAACAGTCATTCATATTCACAGAAATTTCTTGTTTCATCACCATGTGATGTGAAATTTTGCAGATTGTACTGACGTGAGCCACGTGTGTTAGTTCGGGTTGTGGTAGTTTTGTATGGTTTCATAGAGAAGGTACACATAATGTTTCTACATTTGTTTTTACATGTATGATACAGGGTATGTTGAATATTTTTTGACTAGCAGACAGCATTAGAGTGGTAGGCTAAACTTTAAAGAGTGTGTTAAATCTGTTAGTGTTTGATATTTAGTAAATAGATTTGTGCACCATGTTGTCACGTGAGGGAATTACTGAATTACTTACATTTTAATGGAAAAGAAAAAAATTCAGTACAGGTACTTAGTTTCCATGGACTTGATTTTGTTCCCAATTAAAGATAATCTTTGTGTTTAATATGACTGAAGTACATATGTGGACCAACATAGTGCCAGACTTAACATATTTAGATGTTCTTTGTATGTATATTATCACCTTTGTAAGTCTATTGTATGTTATTCCTTTAGGAACTCTTAGCCAGTAGATGCAAAGCATTTAGTTTAATATCGCACAAACTGTTAAAGGTGAAGGTCACCCATTTGTCACATGAATGCAGGTATTTTTGTATTATGTTTTTTCTTTAGAAACAGAAATATTTGTTTCGAAGCATTGTACTTATGGACAATTTACCCATTATGAGGATTTCTAATATGATAGGAAATCACAATGACATAATTCTATTAATGAATTTCAAAGGGTATTTCAGTTTGATTAAAATATTTTATTGGTGTTAACATTTTATTGGTGTTTATGCATGCAGTTTTTTTAATTTTAATTATGACTTTGTACTTGTTCATATGACCAGTGTGACATTCAGAAATCATGCATAGGGTTTGTGTAATAGTATTTTCTAATGAACTGTGGTGACATGATGTGTGGTGCAAGAACAGTGCAGCATAAGCAAGTTTGGTAAACATATATACTACAAGGGAACACCAAAATTAAATTAATAAATAGTTCTGATAGTTTTTTTTATAAGCTATTGCATACTAATCTTTCTGAAGTGGGCTTTCATTTATCTTCAAGGTTGGAAAATGTGTTACAAAAATACTGTATAATCTGATTTGTTTGAAATATTTGGGTAGCAATTGAAAATCAGTTTTGCAGTTCTTTAATTTTTTTTTACTGACTGAATTTTTTTGTAATTACATCTGAAAATGGCTTGTTGGTCAGAATGATCTCAAAATTTAAAGACTCAATAATTATTTCAATTTTTTTTTTTTCGTGACGTAAGAAATTTACAGTAAAAATCTTAAACTGCAGAAGAGCTCATTTGTAGTCATTTTCAATTAATTATACAGACTGGTTCATAGTGTATTTGGTCATTTTCATACTATCACATGTTATACTGCACACCATATATCTGCAAGCATGAACAGCAGTTACAAAAAGCCCTGTTGAGTTCAAACCTGTGAAGGCAAATTAGTTTTCTAAGTATTTGTGTGTGTGTTTGAGCATTACAGTTACAGCAGTAACAACAGCTCAGTGTTTCAAATACGTATCATGAAAGGGAAAAAAGCTGTATTCTCAAACTCAACAAAAATTTTGAACTGTAATGAAACACAGGCTGAACAGTAGGAACCAACCAACCTTTCCTCTTAAACATGCAACGTTAGAACTCATTTTGAGAAAAACGACTGTAGTCTGAATTGCCAGAAAACTAAATTACATATTCTTTAATTTAAAAAT
The DNA here is from genome assembly GCA_002778355.1 of Clitarchus hookeri. Classification (NCBI taxonomy): domain Eukaryota; kingdom Metazoa; phylum Arthropoda; class Insecta; order Phasmatodea; family Phasmatidae; genus Clitarchus; species Clitarchus hookeri. The sequence continues at coordinate 288,945 of NQII01001597.1, forward strand.
ACCAGATACGTATTTCACAGGAATTCATTGGACACCTCCAAGCTTTGGGTAATACAGAAATGAAACTCACAAAATAGCATTGATAGCAACCGTATTTTAACAGTGCAGCATATTAAAATGAACTGTGGCGACAGTATATATTCAACAGTAGCGAAGCTCATACCTGTACTTTACGCTGCCAAGACCATCCGACTCAATTGAACAGTAGAATTGCAGCTAGTATCAATACCAATGTTGGCAACTACTGCACTAATAACCAGACTATAATTGACATGACAGCCCCGCCCAATTCTGCAAATGTTTATGCCATCACACATTAGCAGAATCTAACTTTAAGCAAATTAGTTCAAATTTTATTAAAAAATTATTAATGCAATAAAGTATACAATATTTAAAAATTATACAGTCTTTACCTAAATTTTCATATCTGACTAGACACACGAGTGTATAAAATACTTGGTATAAAAATAACATGAAAATCTCTTGAAGTGCATAATATTAAAGCACCTGTTGCACAGGTTAAGGGATGTTCTGTACCGTTTCTTTGAGGGTGTGCTGCCCCTTGCAAGTGGGCAGGGGAGGGAGGCCTCCATGTGTTGCAGTCTCTTTTGCTTTGCCCCTCCCTCACTGCCTCCTACCTCACCAGTGCTTCTGCAGGAGTGTCACTGTATGTCTACAGAGAAACCATTTCTGCTACAACCTAGACCATCTGTATGTCTTTTGGAGTCTACACTGTTGTATTTTTACATTCTGGTTGCACATTTGTTAATTCACATTATACTTGAGGCTGCACCTGGTCTACCAGCTGATCGTGGAAGTTTAATTGGCAAGGTTACANATCGTGGAAGTTTAACAGGCAAGGTTACACTTGGACAGCAAGGAGTGCCTTTTAATGGAGCTGGAACTGTTTTCCTCTATGGCTTTAGCAGTGATTGGACACCGCTGGACACTACATATTCTTAGCTTGGATAGCTGGAAAGGCATCTTTGTTGGTTCTGATTTTGTATCGGGTACAAATGATAGAAGTAGTGTAAAACTAAAATGATAATGTAAAACAAAAGTTATAGTATAGGGTGCAGCTCTCCATGGAACAGCTTCCATTTCTTGCACCACTTCCTGCTTAATGCCTTGTGCTTCTAATAGGTCCATGGATTGAAATTGCTTGTGTAAATGAACATAATACCGACTTTCCAAACAGTGTACACCTTGCACTGGTCTTATAGCCTATTAAAGGCCCTGCTTAATAGGCGGTTGGTGGTGGTTGTTGGTGGTTGGTAGAAGGCACAATAGGTNAAAGGCCCTGCTTAATAGGCGGTTGGTGGTGGTTGTTGGTGGTTGGTAGAAGGCACAATAGGTTGGTTTTGATGGCTAGTGGTTGGTCCTAAAATAATTTCAACTCACGACTGGTGGTTGGTGTTGTTGAATATATTGAACTTTTACCACCAACCGACCAATCAGAGAGCATTGTCTAGTTTCTGAATGAGTGGTAGTGGATAAGCTTAAAAATGGCAGTAAATAATTTAGAAACTAAAAATGTTTATTTTAAGCGGATAATATATGTTGTTAATAAGTAACCAGAAATAATAATTATTAAAACACTCATAGACGTTAAAACAAACCATACAAATTAATTTTATTTGCAGGCTTTTGTGAAGTAATTCCATGATTACAGACAAATTGGAGTTAGTTATGGGAATATNCAAATTAATTTTATTTGCAGGCTTTTGTGAAGTAATTCCATGATTACAGACAAATTGGAGTTAGTTATGGGAATATTTTTATAAGATACAGTGCACTGAATTTTTACCAACAACCACCATCACCACCAACCGCCTATTGTGCCAGGGCCCTAAAAGTGCAGCACAATACAATAGCCTCCCTATGCACTGTTTTTCAGGTGACTGTCAAAAAATTTCTATGCATGCAGGATTTCAGTAGATGAGGGTTCTAACATATACATCATTAAAATACAATTTCTGGCCTTATTATACTTCATTTTGAGTATAATGAGATCTGTACATTATCTGTGAATAAAGTTTAGCTAATAAACACAATAAAAATGGGAATTTTTAAAAAAAGTATTACTGTAAATAATACATTAAAAAACATTTCACCTCAACTCATTTAAATAAATAACATCTCAAAATACAGTATATAATTTATTGTAATCTGACACAAAATGCAAGCAGACTTCAAACTTTCGAACCCTCTGAAAATTGAAAGGATATGACACTGAATGCAAGGCAAATTTTGAATGTTCCTCGCGCACACGATCAGCAGAGCGCGCGGAGAGATTATCAATCAGGCAGTATGTTCAAGGTGGCAGGAGTGAAACCATGCCTCTTCCATGCTGCTACATATTAGGGACACCTTGCGAGCATGTCAAATGGTTTGTCTGTTAAAGTAATTAATTATATTTCACTGCTAAGAGAAGTTTTAATTTTGAGACAGAAATGAATAAATTAATCATTCAAAACCACGTCCTCTGATTTTCCCTTATACACACCTGTTACGAGTTACGCTGCACTTGGGCTCGGTGCTAACCNTAATAAATTAATGATTCAAAACCACGTCCTCTGATTTTCCCTTATACACACCTGTTACGAGTTACGCTGCACTTGGGCTCGGTGCTAACCCATTATTAGACGACTAAAGGTGTCGAATAGACCCTCACAGGATATCAGTTTATTCAAAAAATTCTTGTCTACTGAAATAAATTAATATAAATCCTGCAATCTCCCCCCAGAAAGTTATTGAAAATGGACTTTTACGCTTAGTAATACAAGTTGCTCGATGTTCAAACAGTTTTTGGCGACAAGGGGAGGCCAAGTATATGTTTCTGGGCATATCATTTTATTCGCAAAGATGCTTTCCATTGAGTTAAATTAATTTTTTGTTTTAAAATCATGTTGATTTTAAGCCGGATACAATTCAACACCAACTTTATGGGAGAAAAGACCTTTCATCACGAAAGAAAACATTTTTGCAGATAATAATTCCTCGTTAAAATGTAATGCATAACATTTTCAGGCGAAGGCATTTGCTTTGAAATACTAGTGATGATAGGTGCAACTATTTTGGGTGACAGATAATTTTAAAATTTCTACAATCGCCAGGCGCACTTTATTTTCTTTGTAGTCAGGTGTGTTGAGTGAAGGCAAGCGCGCACAGCCGAGAGAGGGGACACACATTTTTTTTGCTACACAACAGCTTCTACTCTGGAATGCATGCAAGGGGTGAAAGAAAGGTGTCTGAGAGAGACAGAAAGAGGAGAGGACGGAAGGTTGCCACGCTGGTTGATAGATAACCACTTCCCCCTCTCGTCAGGCATGTAAGGTGAGGTAGCAAACCAGACTCGCACCGTGTTGCAGAAGTGTTGGGAAGACTATGCCTTGCAGAGCAGTGATAAAACGGCAGCATGCGTGACGTATTTCACACCCAGTTACGAGACGTTTGCATAAACAACCGGTTGAAAAACTATTGTTGCGGGAAATCTTAGGTGACGGGACCGAAATATACTTGATTTATGCAACATCCGATAAACGATACAAGTGCGTAGCTTTATCATAATTTATATAGGAGTTTTGTCGGGACCACTGAAAATTAACTGTATATACGGTTTATCGGTACATACATGTTTGGCACAACGACAGTCCACTGTAATAGGGGAACGTCAGGGTGCTGACCGAGTGTACGTCTGGAAGCACGAGGAAGCTGCACGCCAAAAGGAACATCAACCTGCATGACGAGTGGAAACCACAGCCCACATTACTATCTCCTGTGGAACACCCCACAAACTCTCTCCACTGCCTCCCACACCACCCAAGAGATCAGTCACACTCACCATACCTACAGCCTCTGAACGGGTGGTTCAACACCTTGGGACACCTAGTTGTACTCCCACACGCCCACAAACCAGGTCAGCACCTCTCACTGCACCTCCATGTGCACAACGGGCCATTATTGAGCTGCCCAAAACTGCCCATCGTGCCCCCCGTTCAAACCCCATCAAGACAACAACTCAGGCTTCCCAGCCGCTGATAAAGGAGGGGGGGGGGTGAGGGTAGGTGGCAAAGTGGCGGACGTCTGATAACACCACTAGCGCTCAGTAGGAGGGGCATCACCTTTTATCATAGTTTACTGTACAGGCACATTGGAGCAAGTTGAGTACTGGTTAGCAGGGAAACTCTGCTTGTTCAGAGCTGTATTTATATCTTAAACTATTGAACATAAGTTACCATTAAATATTCTTCCAGTTACTAATTGTGTGGACATTGCTTACATATCAAGTGAATGGTAGTGGATTTTAGTCCAACCTTAAAATGGTTCTTTCATAACATTTAAATTGTATTGTAATTATTTTGTCTGTTTGCCATTCTCCTATTTAAACCACAGCAATAAATAAAAAAATAAATGTGCAATTATCTGAAGTCATGTAATTTAAAGCAGGGTTAGGGTAATCATTAGCTATTTGTACTCTGGCAGACAGTACAACAGCACACACAGAAGGATGCATCAGATGATACTTAGACTTGGGTAGTGATACAGATGAGTAATACAGTATACATTATCACAAAAACAGAGCAGCAGGAAAATTACATATAGATCTGTGATATGACATGTCAGGGGAGTGGGCAGACCATGGTAGTATTTGAACACAATGGAGGCAGTTTTGTGCGACCCATGCCATGTGCAATTGGGCATTATCCTGCTGGAATATCGCACCTGTAATCTGTGCCAGAAATGGGAGCAGATATGGGTGTAGGATCTTGTCCACGTACCACTGGGCCGTTACAGTTTCACGTAATAATACGGGAGAGGATTGCCTATCATAGGCTATGGCTTCCCAGACCATTATGCCTACTGTGAGGGAAGTGTGCTGCTCAATAGCGAGGTTGGGATTGTGGTCCGCATTGCTCTGGCCTAGCACCACTCCAAACGTGGCTGCTGCTGTTGCAGAGTTAATGCCAATACACATAAAGGATGCTGTTACCACAGATTCACCTCTTCAAGGCATTGGGATGTGGGAACACAAGAGCCCCAACACTGGCCAGTATTGTAGTACTGGGTTGCCATGGGATCCCTTCATGCCTGGCTTGTGATCTGTCGATTCTCTTCACTAGTAGTCGACCTTATCTGTTCTGAGCCGGTGCTCCATGTGTGGGTGCCTTCGCATATCCACTGCTCCCAACAGCATTGGATATTATAGTCCAAACGATCTACATGGTGGGCTATATGCACCCTGCAGTTTCGAGCTCGAATGTGATTCTCTAGGTCCATCAATTGTGTAAAGTGGTGTCTTTGGCATCTTCCAAGCATTCTTCTTCACTCTGTATGCTTGCTGGGTATCGTGTGGTGTTTCTTGCATTAATGCGGCTTTGACTACATATCAGTGTCTACAACTGTTGGTCAGTGCTTGCAGCGCCACTGCCAGGGGTATGGTCAAATTCAAACTCACCAACGTGGGTTCATGTGTATACCAGTCCGTACTCGCTATTTACTTTATTTTGTGGTTGTTACATGGTTTATTTGTGGTGTGCCATTTTCATTGTCAGGCAGTGTAATTGGGTGGATTGGTTATCATATTTGGGATTAACAATTTAAAAAATTAACGATTAAAATTAATTGTTAAAAAAGTGTAATTTTTAACTTATTAGTTAATTTTAAAACTAATTAACTTTGAACTTTAAATCATTAAAATATCTGGTTAACGATTAAAACTAACATTAGTTAACTTTGCAATTGCCTGGAGGCAGAATATGACTAAGAAATATATGCAAATGCCTAATATCTTGACAAACTTCTTAAAAATACGCAATGTGTTTGACGGGCGATGAGTTGCACACCACATTATGCAGATCAATGCACTGATATTATTTACTGAATCAAAGATCGTTAGTTACGCGCAACGCGATTGTGAGGTAGGCTTGATGTTGCCGTCGCGATCTAATGGTACAATGTCTCACTACACCAAAATCACAGCTAATGGTCCTCGTGCGACGTGTACATTTCAATTGTTTTTGTAGGCACTGTACTGGTCTGGTCTGGTTTCGTGCTAAGTTGTGTTATAAGAGTTTATTTTATAAGTTTTATTNTACTGGTCTGGTTTCGTGCTAAGTTGTGCTATAAGAGTTTATTTTATAAGTTTTATTTCAAACGGTTTTGTAGAAGATTGTTAATACATAATTAAGTATGCATATCTGATTTGGCATCCAGCAACCAAATTGTGGTAATTTTTTCTGAGACTGTAAATTGTGATTTTTTTATTTGTGTTTTGAATAAACACAGATGAAAAACTTTTGAGACTTTATTTTATCTGTAATTTTTTTTTGTTCTTTAACTTTTAACTTTAATCAGTTCATTCTGTTTTAACTTATACTTTAATCAGTTAATTTGCGTGGATTTTAACATCTAACTTTAATCAGTTAACTTTTTCTTACCTCAACTTTAATCAGTTAGATTATTTTGTTAACATTCCCAGGTATGTTGGATATGAGGAGCAGCACTAGCATGTTAGAAAGAGAATTGTAAGCCACCTTCAGCCAGTTGAGATTGTGACATATCAGATAGTAGTTAGAAGTTTTTTCCAGGTTGTCCACTTAGAAGAGCAAATGTTCAATCTGAGCAAAGTATCTATTAATAAAATTTTGAATGCTTAAAAAAACGAACACAAATATTTTTTACCTTTAAGCATAGAAAGTGATCTCTGCCACTGCAGGAAGGAATAATGCATGCCTGATCTTAAAATGTGTTATTTTTAGTTGCAAAGTGCACATATTTTCTCTGCGTATTTGTGTCACATTAACTTTGTACATTGGTTTTTAAATGAATTTCATTCTCGGTGCACATGAATATGTATTCAGTTTCTAGTCTTACCTTATGACTCTGTTCCCATTAGAATGTGTTCTGTTAGTCTGGTATGCACAGGCTCTTAGACAGTAATGGCATCACATTAATTTGTAAAAAATGTTGGTAGAAAAAACAAACAAAAAAGAATAAAAATAATTTAATTAACCATTTTGCATTTAATTCTTGTGTAATTTAATATATGAGAGTTTTTGTTGTCAGTAAATATGGTTTTTGTTTTGAATTGCTTTAGACACTAAAAGGAGTGTGCANAAAAAAACGAACACAAATATTTTTTACCTTTAAGCATAGAAAGTGATCTCTGCCACTGCAGGAAGGAATAATGCATGCCTGATCTTAAAATGTGTTATTTTTAGTTGCAAAGTGCACATATTTTCTCTGCGTGGCTAATAATAATATTTGTGTCACATTAACTTTGTACATTGGTTTTTAAATGAATTTCATTCTCGGTGCACATGAATATGTATTCAGTTTCTAGTCTTACCTTATGACTGTGTTCCCATTAGAATGTGTTCTGTTAGTCTGGTATGCACAGGCTCTTAGACAGCAATGGCATCACATTAATTTGTAAAAAATGTTGGTAGAAAAAACCAACAAAAAAGAATAAAAATAATTTAATTAACCATTTTGCATTTAATTCTTGTGTAATTTAATATATGAGAGTTTTTGTTGTCAGTAAATATGGTTTTTGTTTTGAATTGCTTTAGACACTAAAAGGAGTGTGCAGTAAATCATGATAAATTTAATTATAAAAGGACATAAACGGAGTACTTTATTTCATAATTTCATATGACCAAATCATTGCATATTGTTGAGCACACAAAAAATACACTTAAAGCTATTTACTGTTCAACACTAACCCCATCTTAACAGGGCCAAAATTGAAAGTGCTTTGTACTGAGAAATAAATATATTAGGAGAATGCCATGCCAGATGAATCATGATAAAATTACTGTTATCATTTTAAAGAAATATAGTGAGCTTAGATAGAAAAAAATGTGACGGCAAGATTAAAAATTTTTATTCTCAATAAATATTTAGATATATGTGCATGTAACATTTTTTATAGTTTCTTTCTGTTGATTAGAATAAATTACAATGCAACATTTTTGGAAATTGTTAAAGCATACAGGAAACATTAGTAATAAATGCAGAGTAGGTGATTAGCAGTAGCATTACCTTTGAGTGAAACTTAGGTACTTGTGTAAACTGTATGTGTTAGAATCTGCATTGCCTTGTTCATTGCACGATTGAAGTTATTGGTGGCAAACATGTGATAGATTTGGTTATATGTATTAAAAAAAAATTTTTTTGATGAAGGTGGTACATTTTGAAGGTAATTTAGAAATTTGTATACATTTTTTACAGTTTTATGTAAAACTGAATAATATAACTAATGTTTGAGGCTGTTTCATATAATCTAATTTTTTTCTTAACCTTAATTCTTATTCGCTTTAATTGCAAAATTGTCATATGAACACAGATGTTTGTCCACTTTAATTTTTGCATTTAAGCTCTGCAACATTTAGGCCTGTCTGCCCACATGGTATGTTTTGACCCAGTCCTGAAGTAGGTCTTCTCAGGGTATTTCTCAAAACAGGTCTTTCAGTCTTGTTGGCTGTTTCTGCACTACATGGATATAAGAAAAGATGTATGTATCACTTGTAATTCATTTTTGGGAACAAATCAGTCATGAGTACTTCCTCTTATTGTGTCTTTAATATATATCTACTAGACAGAGTACTATTATATAGACACAGTGAAGAATATTATATGTAACATATCTATTATTAGTTATTTTATACAGAGATTTAAAGAAACATCAACAATTGTGGTTGTTAGAATAATAGTGTTTCAAGTCTGATTTGTTGCATGTGTTTAAAATATAAAGAGTTACATAAATAAATGGGTTTTGTTATATATGAAAAGGTTTTGTTGTATTCATTTTCTTTGTAGGTAAGTACTGTCTAAATAAAATGTAAAGTAGAATGCAATTTCATCAGCGTTGTGGAAAAACAAATTGAAATAAAGAATGAACTACTTTAATATAATATATAAAAAAAAGTTGGCTTACAATATTATTGTAAGTTAACTTTTTTGTGCATATTTTTCCAAGATGGAGACATTGTTAGACACTGGTTATTCCATAACAACTGTTTAGGTACCTCCTGAAAACTGTGCCAACTTTGCCCACTTAGCAGTTTAAAGCTAACTTCAGACTCAAATGCATTAAACCATTTCATGATGTTTACATATTATGACAAGAGTAGTATTTGGGAAATTATTCCATATTCTGACATGGTGAAATTGTCTGCATGGGATTAACATATAATTACTCAAAAAGTAAAACAGGAAATTTTTTTATTTTATTGCCAATTGTTTTTTTTGTTCTTAGAAAAGTTACGAAAATAAATGTTTGACAGAACTAATTTTTATAAGTCAAAATTAATTAAAATACATTATTTTTAAAAGTGATTTCAATTTAGTAAACTTGAAATTAGCACCTTAATAAATGTGACAAAATGTCCTTATGTTGCAAGGTATTTGATAGTGTGTATTTTATAGTATGTACTTTTCCCAGTGAAGTCTTTAACAAAATGTACATATTACAAGAGACAGTATATATTCCCTACAAGAAGAAAAATATAAACACATACATCAAAAACTGGATAACCTAAAATTTTTTATTATTTCACAACGTAGGATTGGCTTTTAGTAGTGCCAGCAGCAGACACTGTAAACNTGGATAACCTAAAATTTTTTATTATTTCACAACGTAGGATTGGCTTTTAGTAGTGCCAGCAGCAGACACTGTAAACATAAAATGAGTTTGTGTAGCCACCTATAAACAAGGAACAGTGTGTACAATAAAGTACAGTTCAGAAATGTTTTAGAATAATGCCTATTTGATTCATTTCTAAGTGGACATACTGTAGAAATAAATATATCTGCCCAAAAGTTTGTACACAAGAACAAGGTGGTATGTGGGATTGATCAAAACATCAAGTCTGTGGAACATCTAGAACATTAGATACAACAAATACAGCAGACACGTGAATAAGGAGTGTTACCATCATGACACACACACACACGTACTNTGGATAACCTAAAATTTTTTATTATTTCACAACGTAGGATTGGCTTTTAGTAGTGCCAGCAGCAGACACTGTAAATATAAAATGAGTTTGTGTAGCCACCTATAAACAAGGAACAGTGTGTACAATAAAGTACAGTTCAGAAATGTTTTAGAATAATGCCTATTTGATTCATTTCTAAGTGGACATACTGTAGAAATAAATATATCTGCCCAAAAGTTTGTACACGAGAACAAGGTGGTATGTGGGATTGATCAAAACATCAAGTCTGTGGAACATCCAGAACATTAGATACAACAAATACAGCAGACACGTGAATAAGGAGTGTTACCATCATGACACACACACACACGTACTACAATACTAGCATGTAACCTGTTGTTACAAATGCTGAATATCTCTTTGGGGTATGGTATCTCACGCTCGTACTTCTTGTTGTAGTAGGGTGATGNTACAATACTAGCATGTAACCTGTTGTTACAAATGCTGAATATCTCTTTGGGGTATGGTATCTCACGCTCGTACTTCTTGTTGTAGTAGGGTGATGGTGGTTGTCGGGGCTGCGCTGGATGTCGGAACGCCATCCTATCATGTGTCTCGCATGTTCGGTGGGGCTGAGGTCTAGAGATCTAGCAGGCCAGGGTAGCATGTGTACATTGTGTGGAGCACGCTGTGTTGCCATATCGACACGGGGATGCGCATTATGCTGGAAGATTGGTTCCTGCAGTGTGTCGAGATATGGTGGGAGGATACGCTTGACATAATGGATTTACATCACATTCATAATGTTCCTCTGATTAAATACCAGAGGCCATTAGGATGTTGCTTATAACCCCCCATACCATAATTTCTGGTGTGGGTCCAGTATGGCGAGTGCAGATACACATTGGATTGTTCCGCTCACTTGCACATCTACAATTGTGAACATGGCCATCACTCTGTCCAAGGCAGAAATGACTCTCATCACTGAACACCACTTTTCTCCAATCGTCTCTCCAACACCGCTCCAGGTACCACCAGATACATTCATGGTGATGAGCAGATGTCGGGGGTGAATGTGCCAGAGAAACATAAAAACATAAACCTACCTTTAACAATTTATTGTTCATTGTTCATTGTTCATGCAGAAGCGGGGTCACAACAGCTCTGATTACACATGTGGTTGCTGTTCAGTCAGTCGGGGCGGCAGGAACGATTCTTCTGTCCAGGCGCTCATCAGTGCAGCAAGGTGGCACTGGTGGGGATAAGTGACTGTGGGAACACACTTTCACCCATCTTCTCCACCACTGATGGACCACTGACATGTTAAGTCCCAAGTGACTGGCAATTCTGCAGAACAGCCAGCCATCTTCTCAGTCTCCCATGCTCAGTCACTTAACTATTCAATTGGTGCTCAAGTTGTATTCCAGGCATTGCAGAAACATACTGTGATACCCACGCAATAGAATCGCACATCCATCTGCATTTGTGTTGTCAGACAACTTACGATAAGACACTTTGTATAATGGCAGCAGACCAAAGCAGGTGAGTGGTGCCCTTCCACTTACCATCAGAGTGCCATCTACACACGAACAGTTTGTGTTGTAAAGCCTATGTGGATTGGAGAATAGTAAGGTGTTCAACGTATTTCCACTTGTTTAGTAACAGAGTAATCCCTTGCAAAATAGAATTCATCATAGATGTATTTTGTGGGTAGTCACATGGGAAAATAATTACCTTAGGGAATCTCTTAAAGTAATCTAGTTGAAATAGTAATAATGTTGACTTGAGCTCATTCAAACTATGCAAGTCTTGGACAAAAGAACACACACGAAATAGGTGAGTATTGCAACATCTTAAGTACAGCATATGCATGGAACAAAGTATTTAGGTTAAAGGCATCATCCGATTATTAGTCCAAAAGAACGAATAGGTCTTTATAGCAATGTAAAGAGCATCCTTCCTCTAACCATTGAGTGAGGTGACACTGCGGTAATACACCAGACACATTTGGGAAGATGCTAGTTTGTTTTTCAGCCTGGCCATCCTGGTTTAGGTTTTCTATCGTTTTCTGAAATTGCTCAAGGTGAATACTGAGATATAGTCCATCTCATATAAGAAGGCCAGATTCTGACTGAGTGGCAATTTAACCTATACGAAACAAACAAAGTGCCATTTACAAAATCCTGTATCAGCTGATGCACGAACGTACAACAGTTAAAATTACGTTTTCTATTCTGAGTGCGCTGCAGACCCACATTAGACAAGCAGGAAATACGCGATAATAGAGAGTTCCTAGATTATTTAATACGTTTTATTTTACGAAGTCACAAAACAATGGTTATTAGTGTAAAAACTAAACTTCGTGATAATGTAGTAATGTATAGGTGTTCAAAATTAAATGCACAATAAAACAATACGACGTAGAAAAGTTTTCTGAAGTTGCGTTAACTTCAGAAAGTTTTTTCACGTATCATCCCTCTCCAACCTCACTTTCAACACGTCCTTGATATTACTTCTAAAAGCATACAGAAATATTGCATAATATTTTTGAATTATTTTTTCTAATAATTTGACGAAACGACATGAATTTGAAATATATTTCCAGCCCGTAATATAAGAACAATCAGCTTTAAAAAAGACGCTATCTGTTATCCAAAAACAGCGGCTCAAACTTCGCCGTGATGTGCTGTGCGTGCCATCTGTCGGATCTTTTCCGAAGTATTACCAGCCAGAAATGAACCGCGTACCTGCGCGGTATGTAACAAATTTACAAACAGATGCCAATAGTTATATTTTTCCACGAGCTCTGCATAATTTTTAAAGTAACACATATTTCGTGTACAACGATTTGGAGTACAAGTAATTTATATTCGGCCGGTAATCGTTTGTCTACGTAAATTATACGCCATATTGCTCTCTCGAAACCCATCTCTTTGTTTCCGAGGAAAGTGGGACACGCGTGAATTGTTTTTAAGCAATTCTAACGTTATTTCACGTCACATATTTCCAATTCAAATATATTAGCTATAACGTCCAAAATGTGATAATAGATAAAACAGACCGTCCCGCAAATGTTAACCCAAATTCACTATATCGGACAAATTAAAAAGGGATAGCAAATATTTAATTATTGGCAACATTTTATATGTTTACTTTTATAACCTACTTATTTTTTTTAGACAGATATCAGTTTAAAATATTTCAAAATTTGTTTAGTATTACAGTACAATGGTAGGTGGATTAGCTGACAGCATGTTGATAAAAAATACAGCCCCGACTTGACGGACCAGCTGATGGCAGAAGGCTACGTAGTCTGAGGTAAACAGTGGCACAATTTTCACAAATCTGTCAGAATCTGGCCGTTTTATATGAGATGGACTATAGTTAATTACCTATAGGCGTTTGCTGCATTCTCGATCATAATTGTTTTGACCTTTTTTTTTCATTTGCTATAACCTCCCTGTAAATGAAACATTAAGCACTAACCATCCATTAGTCTTTTCCTCTTCTCACATCACTAAAACCCTAGGAGAAGAAAGAATTAAGAAGAGATTAGATTTTGGATGTCTAAACTTACTTATTGAGCTGTTTACAAACCATTTGGTCTACAGTAGGGATTACAATCCGGAAAATCGGATCCGGTATTCCGGTGGATCCGGCATCACAAAACGTTTACCGGATCTGGTATATTGGTACCGGATCCGGTGATAGCAATTTTTGGCAAAATAATCGCGCTGTTGCATGAGTAGGTACTTTAAATGCGTGGTGCGTGTGTTTGTGAGTCATTCGAAGCTGAGTCGCCCCACCACGCCGCGCGCGAAAAGTCGTGAAGCTGTTAAAAAGATCGCCTACCAAATACGATATGTATCTGCAAAAGTATGTGAAAGAAGAGACAGGTAAGGAATTAAGCCTTATTTTGGATTTCCGTACGTGTTGAAATAGTCTTCTGGCTATGATAGAAAGATNGAGACAGGTAAGGAATTAAGCCTTATTTTGGATTTCCGTACGTGTTGAAATAGTCTTCTGGCTATGATAGAAAGAATTTATAAGCTGAAAGTGTGTATCGATAAAGCTTTAATAGATATAGGATCTGACATAAAATTTACCGACCTTGAATGNTTTATAAGCTGAAAGTGTGTATCGATAAAGCTTTAATAGATATAGGATCTGACATAAAATTTACCGACCTTGAATGGTCGAAAATAAAAGACTTGATTGACAGTTTGCAGCCATTTAAATTGGCTGTGGAGGCCCTATGCAGAAGAGATTCGACCCTCTTAACTGCTGAAACAACACTAAAATTTGTTTTAGAGTTTGCTCGCTCATGACACGGTGTTAAGTACTGAATTATCTGAAACACTACAACGCCGCACTGTAGTAACAGGAATATTTATATACTTACAGAATCCAAAGAAATATCATGAAGATACAAACCTAGCTGATGATACATTTACTATGCCAAAGAAAAAAGTTTTTACAAATAGAAATGAAACATTTTTTAGAAAGACTTATTCAAGATGATAACTCTAACGAAAACGTGGAAGAAATAGTAAAGAAGAACTTAGATTCACCATCACTGAAAAAAGATTTACATTACAGGAAGAATTACAATTACAAATCCAGCTGTACTGGATGGTAGAAAACTTTCACAAGATTCTAACAGCTGTTATTCGTGTTGACGGGTTGTTGTATTCTTAGGAGGGAGGAGAAGTAAGGTTAGATTTATGGTAACAGATGTGGTACTTGTAGAGATGGAAAAGGGTGCCAGAACATGAGATACTCATCCAGGGATGGGCTGTTCGCCCACGTGGCTTCTCCTGAGCTTGCCGCGATGAGGTGACATAATTGATAATGATGTAGAATTCTGCTTATGCCTACCTACGAGGGTGTATGCACACTCGTACACCTCTAATCAATTTGTGAGACTGCTAAGCAACCACCTCACGTGCCAAAAAAATTAATCCATCATCTCTAAATGGGGTGCACCAGTGAGTAGAAGACCCAAAAGAGAGGTTAAGGGGTCGTGAAGCGACCGATAGAGAAATAAAACAATGAATCACTTGCACTGATTCTACTCAGTATATAATCCTACTGAGAGGCATTATCACGGGTCCAGAAGTTAGGCGTGCTAGCAACCGACACATACAAAATGCACANATATAATCCTACTGAGAGGCATTATCACGGGTCCAGAAGTTAGGCGTGCTAGCAACCGACACATACAAAATGCACGTGGCCGAAGGAAATAATTACAGTAAATTACACATCTGGCGCGATTCGTGCTGACGGGCTGATAGTGGCCTGGCCCCCAGGCTATGTAAACAAATGGAATTACTTAAATTTCTGAATAAAATAAATTACTATTGATATACTAATGCTTGGTGCAAGACCGTGAATTGCCAGAGGGCGCACAGCCCCCGTCCACTCCCTCATCATGTGCAGAACCAACTGAACGAACATGGCAGGCCCACTTAGAACTGCTGCTCAAAAGCATGCCAGTTGCATTGCAAAAATACACTGGCACTTTGATTTATAAAATAAACACATACTATTACANATATAATCCTACTGAGAGGCATTATCACGGGTCCAGAAGTTAGGCGTGCTAGCAACCGACACATACAAAATGCACATGGCCGAAGGAAATAATTACAGTAAATTACACATCTGGTGCGATTCGTGCTGACGGGCTGATAGTGGCCTGGCCCCCAGGCTATGTAAACAAATGGAATTACTTAAATTTCTGAATAAAATAAATTACTATTGATATACTAATGCTTGGTGCAAGACCGTGAATTGCCAGAGGGCGCACAGCACGCGTCCACTCCCTCATCATGTGCAGAACCAACTGAACGAACATGGCAGGCCCACTTAGAACTACTGCTCAAAAGCATGCCAGTTGCATTGCAAAAATACACTGGCACTTTGATTTATAAAATAAACACATACTATTACATCTACATGGCACTACAATACAAAAACACTTTTACATATTAATTTGCATTAGCAAATTAAGCACAGGAATACATTTGATTGGCAAAAAAAAGTATATGCAACGTATTTTAATTATGCCTCAGGGTCGTCTCTCCCAGTCTGTTGCGTATATATCAGGTTTGTTTATATTTTAACCCTTTTATTTAAATAATAGAAAAATCACTCGCACCCTTATTTGTATTCATTTTTAGGGTGGCAACAGTTGGCTCATGATGGGCGAGTCCATTCTGATCCCAGGAGGGGTGTGGGTAGCCATGCTTGAATACGTAATTAATAAGGCACATTTTCACTTCGACACACAAACATGTGGCTTGTTTGCGTGGCCTTAGAGCCCATATTTTTCTGGATAATTTGCACACTCACACTACATGCACGAGGACTTGAATAGGGAATGAAGGGCGCACACAAGAGTTTTTGTGAACACTATAACAGCTGTGTCCTCTCTCTATTCATTTCCTCGGCAGTATTCTTCCTTGGGACATTTATTGCCAGTATTGGTCGGCCCGAATTATCACACCCTCAAAAGATTTCTCTTGAGGGCACGAAAGCGGAATGGTCAAATGACTCCGATAGTACCCAGATGGTAGTGAAAGGTGGTACAGGTGTAGGAGTCGTGGAGAAGGTGTCTGCCGCGTTCGGGCCGACTGTCCCCAGTAGAGGTCCATGTCGAAGCTGCGCACTTGTAGCGGGAAGAACGGGCTAAGGGAGGAGGGCCGCAACATGCATCAGAGTCCCTAAGCGGACTGTTTCAATTAGGCGCATATAATGTCTGGTCTTTTGAATGGTGTACAGAATCACTTTTCATATGAGAAATCCTAAGTCTTTATTTGTACACTGCTGTAACTATCCTCTGTACTTGGTGCTTAAGGCGATTGGAAAGAGATGCACCATAATTTAAGATGATTTAACACCCGGTTTTGAATACCATTCTTCAATCTTCCGAGAGGAAAAAATATATACTGACATGGTTGTCAAAACTTGCCCAAAACGAAAGCCACCCAGCCAAACACTCAATAGCACTATTTCCGACACATTGGTGTATTCGTGCTAAACATCTGCGCAGATTTTTTTTTGGAAATTATACCATTATGGTGGAGACTTTGATCGTAACAGACAATATTTGACAAATCTCAGATGAACTGAAATCTACTCTAAGGAGCTACCTGACGGAAATGAGAGAGTTCCAGACTCTTTCGGCGATAAGTATAGCTGCAACTTTGCAAGAACCAGCTGAACAGTTTGCAAAATCTCTAGAGTGAACGATATACTGTAAGTGGCGCTAAGCAAGCAGCACACATGAGATTTATGTATGTAGTGGAATGCTACGACAGTGATATGTGTGTAGAACCAGTGGATAGCAGAGGGTCATATTCAGCTACGAGCGGGTATTGGACCACANAGCGGGTACTGGGCCACGTAATGTGACCACAGCACGGGATGACCGCCATCTTGTTCGCATGGCCGTAACGGACCATACAGCCTCGTCCACAGTGTTGGCTCGATACTGGAGCACTGCAACTGGCGTGGACCTGTCTGCGTCGATGTCCGTGTGCGACCCCCGCTGGGAATTGAACCTAGCTCGCCTTGACGGGAGACATGNGTGGACCTGTCTGCGTCGATGTCCGTGTGCGACCCCCGCTGGGAATTGAACCTAGCTCGCCTTGACGGGAGACATGCACTCTGGTAGCTGTGAAACTGCTGTCGAGAGGATGGTGTAAAGTATTGAGCGTGTCCGGCCCTGTGTCGATGCGAAATAATCATTATAGAAAGGTTGCCTGATTTTGACGTCNTGTAAAGTATTGAGCGTGTCCGGCCCTGTGTCGATGCGAAATAATCATTATAGAAAGGTTGCCTGATTTTGACGTCAAGCTTGGCTATGGTGAATGTCCCGCCCTGTGTTAGGAAAACCAACTTGACCCGCTGTGTTACCAGAGTTGATGGTGTAATAATTATGTGCCCGGCACCACAGCTCTGCAGTGAGCTGATGAGGTGAGGGTCGTTTCGGTCGACGGCCTAGGAGACTCTGGTCAACACTCCGTCACACATGATGGCGAGGCTGTAGGCCACCTCGCACGCCTTAATTAATTACAAATAAAACACTTACGAGCTATGCTTGTTGAGGTATTTATTACCTGTGACTCCTTTCTGCACACACAACTATAATACAAAAACACGTGGCCTTAATGGGCCGGAAACTGCGAGCGACCACGTGGTCTTTACAATGTGAAACTCGAATGCACTTAACAATTCTCCGATAAGAATAACGTCGCTCTCCCCTCAGCGCTATACAAGTAAAATAATGAAACAAATAAAATAATGATTCAGTTTGTTATGTTGATGCCAATGGATATAAGTTCAACTGATGATGTCCGCACCGAGGGCCTCTGCGGAGCGAGAGACTTACACGTCTGGATGCGTTGAAGTTCTGACGAGAACTGGGGGGGAAGCATGGCCCGGCTTCCGCTACCTGAGCGCAGCCGGCCCCCATGCAGCGAAGCGATGAAACACAATATACAGATTTTTTACTATTACTCTACTTTCCCTGTACTTAATTTAATTTGATTGATGACATAATTTTCCCTTAAACAAATACATAATAAAATGATTACATTAATTCTAAATGTCTCCATCGTACCAGCACAGTACTGCTAAATGTAAAATGTCACATGTCTCTGGCTGTGGCCGTGTAGACTGTCTTCCATTATGACAAAAAAAATGATATTAATTATATACACTGATAAATACACGGACACTATTAATACATACCCTGATGAAATACACTGATGAAATAACAACACGGAATAAATTAGAAACACTAATGCACTTGTACTGATACTACCATGCACACCCTCACTCATGCCCACAAGCTGTTGGTGTGGTGTGTCTGGTGTGTGGACACGACTGCGGCAGTCATAGTGGGCACAAAGGACTCGTGAACGCGCTGTTCATGTCAATTTCCACCACCACGTTTCGTGGTTCTCCAGGATGGTGATTACAGTAGTGTTCATAGGACAGTTTGCATATATTTATGCATCGGGAAACGGCTTGCATTTATTGCTGCTGCCATTTTAATGGAATAAAGAATTGCTTTATCTGTGGTGAGAGAACTTTTACTTACCTAAGCATGGGCTCGTTTTTACCCTAGGGTGCAAGGAGCCTAAGGCATTATTAACAAATATGAGGATGTCTGAAAGTAATCGTCATGGTTCATAACATATTTGATGCATATTTACAATCATATATTCATGATCTGACCGTGATCTCTGTAATACCCGCCAGTAAGGTCTTTATATTACATTCTTTTCATAAATATTCAAAGTGATGTTTTTCCATCGAGCTCGATATCGACGGCAGTAGTATTTTAACGATTATTTCCATAGACGATATATATCAATGCCATGGGAGGCTATTTTTGTATGACATGGTCCCCGTTAATACTGCCGCTAATCACAATCGAAGCGACGCCTCAATGTGCTGTGAGAATATTCCGAAAATAAAGCAGTTTATAGTGAGTCATGTATGAGTGATTTTTGCTAAGTTTCCTCAGCGTATTTGAGATTTCGTTCCATCTTTAAAAGTTTCTGAGTTCCACACTTCAAGAAATGCATTCTTAAAGGGCGTAGTTGCATCGGTGTTATGCCCGGCAAAATATCTGGAGTTTTAAAATTGTGTGTGTGTGAGCGGGCGCAATAGGCTGTAAAGCTATTTAACTTTCAGGAGAAATGTGTTCAAGAAGGAAATTTAATCATTTCAAAGCTTGATGTAAGTTTGCCAGAGTGGGGGATGAATGGTGACTGGTCCTCTGTATTCATTACAGCACCAGGTAGGGTTTAATGTCTCCTCGACAACGAGGTAATTAATGATGGTACACACAATCAGTATCTGAGGAAGGAATCGAACATGGCATGCGTTAAGGAACCATGAAAGTGTAAACCAGGAGTGATTTCGGGAAGCCATGGGAAAAACTCAAATCGGGATGTCTGAGCCAAGAGTTGAACATTGGGTCCTCCCGAATGCACATGCAGTGTTTTATCATGGAAGCGCTTCCTTGCGTTTTATAGCAGCAGGAGCGTCACTCCACCGTCGCTGAATCGTCTACACGTGTATGCATTTCGCCTCGCAAACATTTATGTGGATGTCATTCCTGGNATTTCGGGAAGCCATGGGAAAAACTCAAATCGGGATGTCTGAGCCAAGAGTTGAACATTGGGTCCTCCCGAATGCTCATGCAGTGTTTTATCATGGAAGCGCTTCCTTGCGTTTAATAGCAGCAGGAGCATCACTCCACCGTCGCTGAATCGTCTACACGTGTATGCATTTCGCCTCGCAATGTAAATACACCTACAGTAAGGACGTCGCTCTACCATCGAATTCTGCTACTGGGGTATTGCGGGGGGAAAAAAAAGCGACAAGTGTTGGAAATTATCAAACTTTCCTCGATTGCACGAATAGAGCTGGCAGTTAGTAAGCAGTNAAAAAAAAGCGACAAGTGTTGGAAATTATCAAACTTTCCTCGATTGCACGAATAGAGCTGGCAGTTAGTAAGCAGTTGCGGGGTCTGCGATATGTACCATCTTTCACAGCAACCAATAACAGCAAATAATCATGACAACTTAAAAAGTAACCTATTTTTCTACATGCACAAATTCCCTCACTATGTACTGTATGGAAAAGCATTCGCCCACATTGGTGTTTTTTTAAACTGATTTGACTCTTAAGGGGTTTTCATAAGTGTTAAATAAAAGGCTGATGATTATTTCTGGCGTTGCATCAAGGTTCATTTTTGGCGACGACCTGTACGTTAAGCGGGGCTGGCAATGTGATGATGACAATGAGTTTTTGAGCTGCTGAAACATATTTTTCTCCCATTCTTAGAATTTAACACCGATGACTTATTTCCTTGCGATTAATAATGTATCTGGCAATGACTCGCGATGTCAAAGCACGCGTACTGGATAGAGAATCCAGACATTTTTCATTCGTGTATTAAGTCATGCAAAACTGTGTGGCTGAAGTAGGACAGGCATCGTATAATTTTCCCTTGGCATGTTTATTGCTCATAGATGCTGTAAAATGTATGATTAAGGTTGTGAAAATTAACGGTGAACGGTCATGTTGAAGTTTCTTCACATGCACACTGACGGACGAGAATGCGANATTAAGGTTGTGAAAATTAACGGTGAACGGTCATGTTGAAGTTTCTTCACATGCACACTGACGGACGAGAATGCGTATTGCAATGTGTTGAAAATTGCACATTGCAAAAACTGTAAATATTATTAGTGGTAAGCTGAATTTGGTGATTAAATATAATGTTATAAAGAAGGCGTGGATTAATAACAGCAGGAAATGTGCCGATTTATGGAATTTTTATATTTGTTAAAATAANATGTTATAAAGAAGGCGTGGATTAATAACAGCAGGAAATGTGCCGATTTATGGAATTTTTATATTTGTTAAAATAATGAAATTGATAGGGGACTAATATAAGTACGTAAAGAAATATAACACACCACTCGTAATGTCGTAAACTGACGTTGAAGTTCAGAAAAATACTTCTGTTCTGGGTGGGGAGTGTTTTCTTAAGCCGTGTGGAGGGAAAGTTTTTAAGTCATTTGACATGCGCTCGGTACATCCCTTGTCGAAGGGAGACAGTTGGGCGCGCGGTGTCCCTCAAGCTGTGAAAGTGCCGGACGCCAGCTCTCAGTGTTGAGCAATGAGATCGGGTCGTGGTTAATCACCCTAGGGGGCTCGAGGTAACACACCGTCATATAATAGGAAAATGCGAGCTGTATGGCCGCTGCGCACGCCCGTATTAATGAACGCACTATTGGTTATATGAAAGATGATTATTTTATTAAACACTTAACTGAACAGACACGTGGTGACCGCGTGCTCGTACAATGTAACACACTAATGGATTACGATTAATTAAGGCACGTGATGCTGCTCTCCCCTCGGTGCGATGTAACATAAAATACAAGTTATTTCGTGGATGATGTGATGATACGATAACTGAGTGAGGTTGCAGCCTCAGGGACTGGCATCGAGGTTCTTGTGAAACGAGAGACTTACCACGTCCGCCCATGTNACTGAGTGAGGTTGCAGCCTCAGGGACTGGCATCGAGGTTCTTGTGAAACGAGAGACTTACCACGTCCGCCCATGTTGAAGTGATAAAGCGTACTGTACTGTGAACTGTGCCGGCTCCCGCTACCTGAGCGCGGTCGACGCCAAGCGGTGGGAAGATGAAACATAAATGTGACTTAAAAATGCTAATGAGATGTAAGAAAATGATATACCTTAGATTAACATAATCAAACACAATTACCCTATACAAATTATATAATAAAACACAATTACCCTTGCACAAATACACAATAAATCAGGGTTACATTAATATTAAATATTTGCATCGCAGCAGCCACTGTATTGCCAACTTAGTATGGCCACATGTTCCTGGTTGGCAGGGTATGGGATGACTGTCTTTTAACACAATAAATATGATATAAATAAATACTGAATAGATCCACTGAACCAATAAATAATAATGATTAAATTATGAAACTCTGAATAATTAATGACACTGGTGCAATTTACACACATGGAACAAATACACTTGATAATTAGGACACTGAATAACTACATATAAAACTGAATAACTATACTGATGCACTCCGATCAATTATGTCGCACTGATGTCACGATATTGACGAACACTGATTGATTATAACACTGAATACACTATCACTCTTGCCCACATACCTGCTGGTGTGGTGCATCTGGAGTGGAGGACACTACTGCGGCAGTCACAGTGGGCACAAAGGTACCAGTTAATGCCTGGTTCACGTCACATTTTCCACATGAAATAGTTGTTAAATATACACTGAAGAACCAACAAACTGGTACACCTGCCTAATATCGTGTAGGGCCCCAGCGAGCACGCAGAAGTGCCGCAAGACGATGTGGCATGGACTCCACTAATGTCTGAAGGTATGCGGGAGGCAATTCACACCATGAATCCTGCAGGGCAGTCCACAAATCTATAGGAGTGCGAGGCGGTTGAGATCTCTTCTCAACAGCACATTGCAAGGCATCCCAGGTATGCTCAATAATGTTCATGTCTGGTGATTTAGGTGGCCAAGGAAGTATCTAAGGTCAGAAGAGTGTTCCTGGAGACACTCGGTAGCAACTCTCGACGTGTGGGGTGTCGCATTGTCCTGCTGGAATTGTCCACGTCCATCGGAATGCACAATGGACATGAATGGGTGCAGGTGATCGGACAGGATGCTTACGTATCTGTCACCTGTCAGAGTCGTATCTAGACGTATCAGGGGTCCCATTTCACGCCAACTGCACACGCCCCATACCATGACAGAGCCTCCACCAGCTTGAACAGTCCCCTGTTGACATGTAGGGTCCATGGATTCATGAGGATGTCTCCATACCCGTACACGTACATCCACCCGATTCAATTGGAAACGAGACTCGTCAGACCAGGCAATGTGTTTCCAGTTATCAACAGTCCAATGGCGGTATTGGCGGGCCCAGGCGAGACGTAAAGCTTTGTGTCGTGCAGTCAACAACGGTACACGAGTGGGCCTTCGACTCCGAAAGCCCAATTCAATGATGGTCCGTTGAATAGTTCGCACACTGGCACTTGTTGATGCCCCAGAATTGAAATCTGCGCCAATTTGAGAAAGGGTTGCACGTCTGTCACGTTTAATGATTCTCGTCAGTCGTCGTTTGTCCCGTTCGTTCACGATCTTTTTCCGGCCGCAGCGATGTCGAAGATTTGATGTTTTACCGGATTCCTGATATTTACGGTACACTCGTGAAATGGCCGTACGCGAAAATCTAAATTTTATCGTTACCTCGGAGATGCTATGTCCCATCTCTCATGTGCCGACTATAACACCACGTTCAAACTCACTAAAATCTTGATAATCTGCTATTGTAGTAGCAGTAACCGGTCTAGCTGCCGACATCATCACGTTACTCTGATTGGTTCCATACCTCTGTTATTTGCATACGCACGCCTATACCAGTTTTTTTTTTTGGCTCTCCAGTGTATAAGATGATAGAATATCACAGTTTTTTTTTCCGCCGCATGTGAAAAGGAATCCTGTTTTTTTCTCATGGTTTCTGGTGCTTGAATTTTTTTAATTAGCATTACATATTTTCTAATTTTTTTATATGACTAAGTCTTGCTTACGCACAAGGTCCTGAGAAGATTAATTCTTCGTTCAGTGGTGTACCGTAAAAATATAAATTTACTTTATAAGTGGGGAAAAAAAGAACACGAGAGCTGTTAACTGTTACGTTTTTTTTATACAGCCTATCCGATTTTGTTTCCAGTCAAATTTGTTAAAAACAAATTTTTGACTTTGCTAAATAAAAAAAAAACATTATTATCTGTTTTAGTTTGGTGATATGTCCATTCTGCCATTCTAGACTCGTATATCTTTCTCGCTAGTGTTAGCCTATTTGACTAACGTAAAATAGTAGCGTGACTTTTTATTTTCTAAATGGTGTACAAGCTAAAATTATAAAAAAAATGTTAAGTTTACAGTCTTTTGAGACGGAGCAAGTTGTTAGGGCAAACGGAAACGAGTAAGGACTTGGCCAAGAAAAAATCCCGGCATTCATCTGGAATTATATAAAATATGCTGTTGGNCTAACCAACTGCGACAACTCCAGAGTTCTCTGGCGGTCAGTGTGCTAGGGCAAAGGCCAATTCAACACCTGGTGCAGCGAGGTTGGACGTTTGCGCGAGCTCAGATTACGACTGCATGTGTCTCACGTTTACTTCTGTAATGGGACTCGTATCCACGTCTTTAAGTACGCTTTTGTCTTAATCGTTTTTATTGTGTCTATCAGCCTCGCCTCCAATTAGGATGTTTCGGGCTCTATGAATGTGTGTGTGTGTTTGTGTGTGTTTGACGTATGAGCAAGTGGAGAATTATCGCCCCCACCCCCCAAATAATTTCTTATTTTCANTGTGTTTGTGTGTGTTTGACGTATGAGCAAGTGGAGAATTATCGCCCCCACCCCCCAAATAATTTCTTATTTTCACAGAATCACAATGTATCTTTGGTTTCGCCATAATTAATAAAAAATTTACATTTTATTTTTTTATACGAAACAAACAAAGATAGAGTTCGAGACAGAATTTATTTACAAAAAAAATTGGTACATAGAAAACATTTTTTAAATTCGAAAGTGGTTAATTAACATGACTCTATAGCTTCATGGTCTCTGTAATGCACTGGCTGCAATATGCTCTAATTTTTTCGCAATTGAGATGTCTTTCCTTATAAGTCTCGACGAGGTTTANGTAATGCACTGGCTGCAATATGCTCTAATTTTTTCGCAATTGAGATGTCTTTCCTTATAAGTCTCGACGAGGTTTAAAGGTGTGAACAAGAGCTGTATACGCATGTCTTTGCTGTAATTAGTATTGTGGTATAAATCTGCATGGTAGACTAGCATCTCGGGGAAAAAACTATGCTTTAGTTCACTTAATTAAAAAAGAGTGAATACCATTGACTGCAGCTGGCGTAGAGTTCACACACATATCCATACACATGTTCGCATGTCACTTTTCATTCGGCTATAGTCACGTAGCAGTGTGTTTGTGACTATGGTCGGTGGAGGTAGATGAATGGGGGAGGGGTGTTGCCGCGGTTCGGATATATCTCTTAATGGACCGAGCGCACGCGAATGTGTGAAAATACTGAAATTTCGTTTGCCGAAGGCAACGGTTTTTTGTTGTTGTGATTTTGTACTTGTAGTGGATGTATCTTTACGCCAGCGTCTACTCGCGGTATATAATTTTCCCCTGCAAAACTTATTATACGTGCATTATTTATGCATGTAAAAAGTTTTGTATGCTGACATGGGCGCTAAAAAAAATCTTCGCTCGTAAAGTGACCATATACAACGTATGTAAGTATTTTTTCCCCGCTGCATAAATGTCTTAATGTACTGATTTTAAACTTTGGAGAAAATGTTTTTTAATGATGGGAGTCTATGCCTCTATAAGGGGGAGTGCACGGGCTACTTCCTTGTGCATATCGCAAAAAAAAATGGCGGAGGGTGGCTATGATACCTACAAAGATGGCGTAGCGCATCAGCCAAGATGGCGGACTGCACTTACCAAGATTGTGGACTGCACCTACCAAG
Organism: Clitarchus hookeri; assembly: GCA_002778355.1. Lineage (NCBI taxonomy): Eukaryota > Metazoa > Arthropoda > Insecta > Phasmatodea > Phasmatidae > Clitarchus > Clitarchus hookeri. Next base: position 315,066 of record NQII01001597.1, read on the forward strand.
ATGGTGGATGGCTACACCTACCAAGACAACTGTCGGAAACAAGATGGCGGACTTCACCGACCAAGATGCCGGACTGCACCTTGTAAGATGGCAGATTGCTGCACCTATCAAGATGGCGGACTGCATCTACCAAGATGTTGGACGGTGGCTGTGACGTCTACCAAGATGGTGAACTGCACCTACCAAGATGGCGGAATGAAAAGGGGTAGAGGGGCGTGTGTGAAACCTCTGGAAATTTAAGTTTTTTTAAAAAATAAATGCTTTAAATACATTTTTTAAAAAAATTTTAATTTTTTTTAAAATAATAGTTAATTATTTATATATATTTCTTGGAATTTTGTTGTATTTTTTGGGTTGATGGTCACCGGGGTTAAAGCCCAAGGTCAAAGGGCAATGTCAGGGTCATCTGGATCCATTATGGCGGACAATATGGCCGCATACCTGGTGTTATTGCAGCCACTGCTGTTGTTATGCGGTTATGAAGTTTGTCCATTATTGTAGGAAGGGGTGGCACATGAACTGAATATTTCACAATCCCTAATAATAAAAAAATCTCAGTGAGGTCGGGCGTCTTTGGTGGCCAGTGGCGTAATGCCAAATCAGCAGGTCCGTGATGGCAGATCCATCGGTGCTGAAGATCGTTGTTCAGGAATGTTCGAACTGCAAGTGCCAGTGCGGTGGTGTTCCGTCTTGCCGGAAAATGAAATCAGCGAAATCTGCTTGCAACTGCGGGGAAAACCAGTTCTGCAACATTTGCAGGCATGAGATTCCCGTGACATTGTTGTCAGGGAAAAAGAACAGACAATAAAAATTTTCTCGCGAAATGGCGCAAAACACATCCACTTTAGAGGAGTCTCCCTCGTGGTCGACTATGGCATGTGGCTGATGTGATCCACATATCCGTACGTTGTGGTGGTTCACCATACCACTGAGATGAAACGTAGCCTCGTCACTGAACGCTAAGCATGAAAGAAAAGTGTCATATTCTGTTTCCTTTTCGAGAATTAATGCACAAAACGCCAAACGTCGTTGTTTTATCACCTTGGCGTAGGGTGTGTACGAGTTCAATCCTCTATGGACTTAATAACAAATTCCGTCGCAAAACTCGCAAAACACGCCAAACAGTCGTATGGGGAATGGCTAGCTCTCGGGGTTGCACGACGAGTAGACTTTTGTGGACTTCTTACCAAACTCCTCCGGATGCGTCCAATGTCTTCATCGGAAACACGGGGGTGACTTGTTGGTTTCCCTTTACACAAACAACCTGTTTGTTTGAACTGCTCATGCCAACGTCGAATGCCATTCTATACTCCCGCTGAAAATCACGCTTCACAGTTGACACAGACTTGCGTTGAAATAGAGAACGCAAGAGGACTTCTGTTGTGAGGTTGTCAGCCTGACGAATGCTGAGGGAGCTCGCCTGCTGGCTACTCTCTGCCTACGCACCAGGGAGGCATCTGACAGCAACCAAGTGACGTACATATATTACAATCTTCTCTTAAGAGTGAATGGACATACTCGC